>SHCU01000005.1:222934-263789 GCA_004307685.1 Ceratina australensis
CTTCTAGTATCGGTGGTGGACTGCAAGGCTCCTCTACTACAGCCTAATGTAATGAAATTTCGTTTTTACTGTAACACCCCTGTCCTTATATTAATCATCTTTTCATTTACCCAGTTATTTCAATTCAAACGAACTGGTATAAATCGTTGAATTATTAATACCAGTCTTATACAGTAAAACCTCTTTTTGTGCGGTCCTTTTTTATGCGATTTTATTTTTGTGCGATTTTTTTGTGCGGTTTTTTTATGCGGTATATGAATCTCAGCGGCGTTGGCGCCAGTTTAATGTGTCCTATCAGTGTACATATACAATAATTTGATAGATTATAAAGACGGACAAGAAGAACCGGAATCTATTACAGCAGATAAAATATATGCAGGGATCCAGATTTCTAAACAATTGGAAACGCATTTTCTTAAAATAGACACTAATGCCAAAAGAAGCTAGAAATTCCAAAAAGAGCTAAGATCATGCATGTCTCGCTATCGTGATGTTTACAAGCAACTGACCGATCGACCGTCGTCACAAAAACTGATAGCTGACTTTATGGTGCCGAAAAATAAATCAATTGAATTCGTATCTTCAAGCGATGAAAGCGATTTTGAACCAATTCATCGCGAGAAGATGCGCGTTTTTGATTACGACGAGTAGCAATGAATTATTTAATGTGCATTTTTCAAGCTTCTCCATGTATATGTACAATGAAAAATTAAAATTTTATAAAATATTTACAGGTCTAATTTCATTATTTAATTGGTTTGAAAGCATTTTCTCATCTATTTCGTAAATAATTGATGTATTTTCTAAGTGCGACTTTTTTTATGCGGTCCCTGTCCGCCGCATAAAAAATATTTTAGATGATATATCGTACAAAGTTGTTTATTACATGTAAATATTTATAAAAATTCCGAATATTTTTCTGTACGATTTCTTTTATGCGGTCCCTATCCACCGCACAAAAAGAGATTTTACTCTATTGCGAGTCTAATAATCGATTCAGTCATCTATAAAATATTCGGGAGAAATTTAGTAATTTCCCTGTCAGGGGAAACTTGCCTCGCTCCTTGCCAGGCTGTAGATCGAACTGGCGCTTTCAAAGGAACTGCCCTCGGCGGCCGTGGCGGTGGCCGAGGCGGATGCGGCTGCGCTCGATGTTTGCGGTGGCCTCGACCACGAGCTGGTGGTGGCCGACGTGCCGGTAGTGGTCCCAGTCTCCGTTGATGTGTTGGCAGTGACGTAATCCTCGGTAGTCGAGGTCTCCGAGAGATCCGTGTTCGTCCTGCCGCCGCCCGAGTCGGTCCTCGCCAGGCTCAGCCCGAACTCGCTCGAGGACTGGGACTGAGGCTGGGATGCGCCTGGGCTCGGGCTCGGCCGACGGAATGGGCCCCTGCTGGGCCTCGGCATCTCGCTCGTCGTCGTCGTTGTCGTCGACGTGATCGACGTGATGGACGATTCCACGCTGAGGAGGAATTGCCTTCAGAACAATTGCTTAATTTCGATTTCTGTCTTTCTCGTCACTCTGGTGTAGCTTTTTTTTTGCTTAACAAATTTACGGTGCATTGTCATGGTGCACTTTTTCAAATTTAATACAACGCGTTATTTAACAGGGTGCTTAGTGCATTTAATATAAGGTACAGGTTTGCCGATTCATTAAACGGATATTGTCAGGTTTTTGTGATTTGTCAAGATTATTTAGTATCATTTCAACGTAATGTGTGCTTTGATTAAACCTTTGGTTTAACCCATTAAAATAAAATACATTCAGTTATACGATAAGAAAGATAAGGAATTCAATGATACAACAGAGAAACAGAATTTCTATCATATCTTCACACATAGGATTAAAATTTGCGAAACTACTATGATTTACTTACCTTGGTGTTAAGGGTTGCGCGGGGGTGGCTGGCTCGATTCTTAGCCTGGGACTCGACGGACGTGACTCCAAGGTTTCTTCAATGTCCAACGCTTCCGTATCCATGGAGGATCTCTGCTGGTGCTGAAGCAAGAGCAGATGTCTTCTTCTGGAGGATGGCGTCAGAAGGGCCAAGGAATCAACCTGGAGCACCGTTGCCTGGGACTCGTTCCAAATACCGTCACTGTGGTCCCTGGTAGCGTCGTTTGTCAATGAATCGCTCGACGCGAACGGTGATGTTATCATGCTTGATATACCGATCCCGGGGCTGAATACCATGGGACAGATTTGGTTCATCTCGCGAAGTAAATGTGCCGGGGATGTATATTCCTTGGGACTTTGCAACAGTCTTTGCGGGGCTAGAAAGTCCAAGTATCGAGATTTATTATAAATCGTATATCAATCGCCAAGCTATTGATCTTGATACTTGCCTGATACAGCAGTGGGCGACGTAGGGGAGGTTGGCAACGACCTTGGCAACATAAAATCGTCCGCCGCCAAACCTTGGACGCCATCCTCGAGAGATACGCTTCTTTTCCGGAATAATCCTCGCGTGATCAAATTCTCATGAAACTCCTACAACAAATATATTAATATTCTCGCAGTTCCATTTCTCGTAAACACGTAAAGTTTCATAAGTATTGATCACCTCCTCGAGGTTATCCTCCTGGGGCGTGGAGACCCTGAGCAGGGACAGGCCCTCTGGCGTCGAGGAGAATTGGACGGGTGCTCTCACGGTCCTGCCCCACGAGTCCTGGTGATTTCTTCGACAGCTGTGAGGGTAACTCGGCTCCCCGGCCTCGCCGATTAATTCTCGTCTTTCCACCCGAATTTCACCGTCGGACAGGGTCTTCTGCAACGGTAGGAACCTTCGCGTGATACCGGCTATCCGATTTAACAGTATCCGAGCATCGGGAGAGACTGGGGCCGGCTTGAAGTCGATTAGAATTTCCCTGTCGTCGATTTCCAACGACCTTTGCTGGCCCTAACGTTCGTCAGTGCAAACACATACGCATGATATAATGTATATAAGAATACATGAAAAAAAACTGTATAAAGTTATTAATGATGACTACGGAATTCCCGAATCATAAGACTCACAAAAATAGCGATAGGCTCAGAAATATCCCCATTGGTCAAGGGTTCGGCCCGTGGGGTTGGCGTGTCGACGAGGAACGGTGACCTCGGGGGTTCCTCGCTCTGGGTCCTGTGAAGGGGTTCGTGATGCTCCGTCTCGTCTTTCGGCGTTCCAACCTGCCCTGAGGGCGTACCCAGCGGGCCAGCTTCCGAGTAACTCTTCGTCAATTTCCTGCCGTTAAACAATCCGTTCGTCTGCGCCCCTTGGGAGACCATCTTCACTCGATGAATGGTGCGAGGGCTGAGGGTGACCGGCACCCGGCGCCCGAACACCGCCGGCAAGTCGGTCTGAGTTGCCTGCGTCTTCATTGCACCTCGTTTAGGTGGTTTCTCTGAAATTCATAATGGGAACGGCACTGTTAGTAAAACTGTATAATTCATAGCCAATAACTAGGAATTTCTGTATTTACTTCGTTAATTAAATGATCAACCAGTGTCTATTGTCTTATGCTAACTCTAAAAGGCGTTGCACTGTCATTCGCTTATACTACTTGTACTCTAGAAGTCTCGTTTATAATAGTGTTATACTACTTATTTCATTGTGTCTTGATTTGAAATACAATTCTATTTGTACAGTTCATTAAATTTCGTTCTGATTTTAAGTAAAGCATAAAATTTCGTTTTGTAATATTAGTTTCGACTCATTGAACAAGGATGAAACTCACCGAGGACGATCACCCGAGGCTCGGTAGTGCTGTACTGATGAATCATGGGCAAATTCGAGGGTGGGAGCGCGTTCTGCATCGTCGGCTGGGAATCTATTAATCTTTCCTGATTCTGAGGCCTCGGAGGACTCCTGCTTCTTGGCATGTCAAACGATGTTAGCGTGTGAGATCTCGCGAAGCTCACGTGTTTCGTTTTAGGCGGCTGGGTGGTGGGCGGCGGCGGTGCCGGTGGCACGATGGGCCGGGGACCTTCCAATTTTGTTGATTCCTCATCTACGGACAGCCACGTGTACCTGTCACGAAGAAAAATGATTTATGGAGCTAAAATATGAGATTACGCGTCGGCGCTTGGATGAAGTAACCTATGATGTCGTAAATATGATACAACATTCGGAACGCTGTATGAATTAATAAACAAGGTATGATGGCGCACATCAAATATTCTATCAAACGCGATAGGTGATATTTTATATGGTAAAATATCTGAATAATAAATGAGATATTACATGGGATATTAAATGAAACAGAATGTAAATACGTGGGCGAATTAATATATCGCTTAATTCGTGAAGCGGAGACCTTGATCTTATTCCACGAGACTGGAAAATGATCGTTAAGAAGGTAAACCTAAATGCGTCCTTGTTCACAGTTTTACTCAATATTCTAATGGAAAATCGATCTGACCATCGCTTATTTCCGCCGCGTGTGCTCGCTCGCCACTGTGACGAGAATACAATTTTTTTTATCGATTCATGCTCGCGATTGGCCTTGAGGTTGAATCGAGGGCCGCGATCGGAAATAAACACCCCTTGAACTCGATTATTTTTTCCCCGTAGAATGATCCGGCTTCGCATACTCAAACCCTTTCCCAACCCTTCCCTCGGATCGGAAGCTTATTTTCCATTCTCCGCACGTACTTAAAGTAAGATAACGTTATGACAAGCGTTCTGTTAAATGTTTACAGAACTTCCACATAATTCGCGACGCAAAGAATAACTGTTCTTATATACGCTCAATTGTGTTCAGAGTCTTGCATTTGCAAGTTCGACTTTCGCATCAACGGATAAAATCTGTTTCATCTAATTAATATTCTATCTACAACTCTCTATAACTAATCTAATTGTGATTCTACAAAAATTTAAAAAGTCACGCATAAAAAGTACCTCTTGGGGTCGGGGACGGTGCAGAAGGACCTGGGTCTACGCCGGAAGTAGGAGCTTTCGATCCAATCTTCGTCCTCGAAATCGTAACGTGAGAAGCCCCTGGAATACGTGGAATAGGGTTGCCTGTACATGATTTGCAAGGGTCTGCGCGGGTAGGGGGCATCGCACAGGTTCTCGTCGCTCGGCACGCTTTTTACGCAAGCCGAGAGGATCGAGGTCCTCGCCGAGCTGCACGGGGAGGGACCCTTCGTTGAGAGACAACCGAAGAATCCGCCTGCGGACTTCTCGACCGCGTCCAATTGACGATTCGTTATGCAATACTGCTCTTTGATATCCTCGCGCGAGTATAAAGGCGTCGATCTGGAAATTAGACCATTTGAATGTGTAATGAACGATACGACGCGGGAATTGATTTAGGATGTATCACCGTGGTGAATTATCCGCGGAATTCGCGACGCGATACGTGCTATGAAATTATGTATGAAGTGCTTTAGGAAATATTAAATGATGCAGCATATGAAATACCGCGCGGCAGAATTATATATGAGATAATACGTGAAATACTGTATCAAATAATGGATGAATAGGTGAAATGCTGTATCAAGTAGTATATGAAATAAACCTTAGAAATGATTAATGAACTACCATATGAATTAATGTATAAAACGTTACACGAAACGCTTCAGCGTAGAACGTATGAAATACCGCGCGATATATTATACGAGATACCGTATAAAGTAATATAAAAAATAATTAACGAGACGCCATATGACGTGAGAAACATAATTTGATACGCTATACGTGCCCTAGAATTAATGCTACGTCTAGAAGCGGGAGGTTCCTGAGGTGATTTTAAACAATATTTCACTCTCTTGTTTTTAGACGTAACATTAGTTCCGGGCCACCCAGTAATTATGATATAATGTATGAGAATATATGCGACTACATCGGCGGTTGTTAGCGTTGAGTAAAGAATAATAAATAAGATGAGGTACCTGCGATCCCAATCGATGCTAATGGTACCGGCGGGTGGACCGAAACCACTGTGGAGATCCACCTGGGTCGAGACGTCCACCTGTCACACGCATACGTATACGGTACCTGGGTTTGCTCTAATTATTTAGCGGAAAATCGATTATTCTCTGGGAGAGGACGTTTGATTGAAAGCGGCTGGAAATGATCCTCGGCCGACTGAAATGGCTAACTTAATTCGGCCGTACCGGGGATGTTAGACAGATAAGTGCTCTCGTGCTTCATGGATTACAATGAAAATTATGTTGCACAAGCACTACCACATAAATATATGCTAACTAAAATTGCATGAAATTGTATTATATAAGAATGAATAAAGTATTATGTCATTGAATCATTTAGTCGACCAATCCACCTGACTATTTAAAAAACACTCAAGATTTAAAAGAAGTTATATAAAGTATAATGTGTGTTCAATTCTGTGACTACCGATATGCGTAAAAAATGAAATAGTGGCGAAATAAGATAATCTGATAACATCAATCATTCGTATTTTAATTAAAAAAAAAAAGAGCTTAAATGAACTGTCACATTTTGTCTCTACCTCTTATATTGCGCAGGGTATTTCCAGAGGTATTAAACTCCCTGATGAATTGTTAATTAATTGGGATTGAAGCCGGTATCGATAATTATCCCCAGGAAACTCGGCAAGAAATGAGAGATTTTTTTTTTTGGTAAAAAACGTGATACATAAAGGACACTGGTAGGAAGTCGAGTTTTTTTAAGGCATAAAGCGTTTAATTAATCGCGATTACCGGTCGAGGAGCCCTCGTTACTTCAATTCACCCTGTGCCACCCCCGAAGGAACGGAGTGCACGGCCTCGAAGCCCTCGTATCATCCCCCACCCGCTCATTCTCCCTTTTTTCCTCTCTTTCGAATATACATAAGTGCGCGGATGCCTCCTCGATGACGGCACTCGAAGACTCGTTTCGTTTCTTCGCTGCACGGCGATCGAATGTGGGTCAGTTTTATCGATGGAAAAAGAGAGAACGGGCACGTTCCATTTTCTATTACTGCGAATCCGAGTCGAACCCGAGGGCCTCCTGTTTGTTCTTGATCTTTTCACGCTTGAATTCCAATAAATGGAATTACGCGCTGCGGTTCCGTGGAATTTTCGCCAACAAGGGAATTAGATGGGGTTAGCAAAGAATTTTTCGTCCATTCATTAGAATTATTTCCGGCTAAATTAAATTTCAAATGAAAGGTCAGATTCCATTGGGAACAATTTTAGTGCCGCGATAAGAACTAAAAGCTCGCGCGACAGCGAAAAAATTAATAAACATAATTAGAAATCGTTCAGCGTCATTCGCTGTATTTATGTAGCGAACTGCTGCCATATTCTTGACCGCGCTGAAAATATAATATTGTGCGTGAACTATTAATTATGAAGTGCAATTAATCTTGGCGGAGATTAATATGAAATTAAAACTGAATAATTAAACTACAATTATCTTAGAATCTCTATTTGCCTTTAATAAGCTCCAAATAGTATATAGACTCCGAGAGCAAATTTCAGGGGCCCTTTTCGCGAAATCCTACGGCTGTTACGCTCCGTTTGAAAGACGGTTTCTACTTAATAGGCTTCCATCTAATTATACCACCGATGAAGCTAATTACCCGCGTAAGTGGAGTCGATTTAAACGTGTGTACATACAAACGAACTGAAATTTGTTAGGAGATTAATTCCCCCAACCCTGAGCAATAGAAGAGAACGAGAGTGTATTACTCTTTGCTTCTCGCTAATTAAAATTTCGTTAGTAAAATAAATCTGCGTCAGTAATTCCTCTGGTTATTGGTCCTTTTAAATTAGCAATCACGACTTACGTGCGACTTGCACGTGCCCGTGATTAATGAAATACTAACGAGACTGTCTCAATTATTTTTACGCAGAACCAGTGGTCCCTAGATTTATTTTAATTTCAATTATCGCAACTTTCATGCGAGAAGTTCTCGTCTAAATGAAATCTCCTAACAAGAACAACTTAATTCAATTAGGAACGAGTACTCTCTATACTTGTAGAAGTGAATGTCCTCTAATAAAAATTATGAATATTCTCATTAATTTCATAACTGAAAATACTAATGAACACTTGTGCACCTTTGTCGCGAATGAGAAAAGCAAAAGGGAGCCAAATTATATCAGCAGGTCACGCACTTGTGTCCTTACCAGTTCATTGAAACCGGTTCAATGAACTTTAAAAAATCTTTTTGAGTCAGAGTGGTGTCACCTAATTGGTGCAAAAATAATTAATGCCTTCAATGCACTTATTATATTCTTTAAAAGATGAAATCTATTAATTCTCTAAACATCATTTATGCATTTTGCTATAGACGTCTTGAGCACTTCCATACGTAATAGATCGCTCTATAAATAATTGCAACCTTTACCGATCTCAATACGTGTGCAAACTATGTAATTATTTTTACCACAAGCTAATAATAATAACTAAACATTTCATGTCTTATATTACAAATTCCAAATTCGATTTTTATTTCTCATTTTCTCAAGCATGCACTGCTTAACACTGTTTTCAAGTAATTTTAAATTCTAATTGATACGATCCTAATAGCTGTATAGATCTCGAAAAACACGTAGTAAACATGAGAACATAGATTTACTTCTCGTATGTAAATGCAGTTTGAATCTGATTAATAAAGTTGAGCGTGAAATCGCGGAAAATAATTAACAAGCGTACGATTTGATTTTAGCTGATTTCGGTGTGAACGAATCATAAGGCAGCGGTGCGTACGTACCTGGGGATGATAAATCGAGACGGGCTTGCCATCTGTTCGGATGCTGGGCGTCGTAACCGAGTTCGGGAGATTCCTAGGATCGATCGCGATTTCGGAACCTGGATGGATCCTCCTGATCCCCTGGGTACCAGTGCTCGGAGCTTTCACCATGATAGTAGTTCTCGACCGCACCCCTTCAATACCTCGCACAGACTCGTATCCCCGAAAAATCTCTCTCACGCACTCGTTTCTATCGATCTCCTTCTCTCGATTTCTCGTCTCGCTGCTCGGCCAAGATCCCGCCGAGCACACGACGGAACCGCTCGCGTAGGGAAACGGACGGGGTTGTTTTAAAAAAAAAAAGAAGAAGAAGCGGGGACAAATTCGTTTGCAACGGTCCTGAGATTGCACGATGGACCCGAGGAGGACCCGAAACGAGGGGTGGGCGCTCGCCACCCAGCTTCCTCGTCGACTATCACCCCGCGCGCTAGTTTCCACCCTCGATGCTACGCTCTGACCGCTGAACTACCCCCAACGAGCCAGCCGCAGCGCCCGGAGTGGATCCAGGCTGAAGCTGGTTAAGGGTTGCAGCGACGAGAGAGGGCTCCATGCGAACCTTTCTGTCGTTTCGATTCAGCGAATAGTAACATTTTCATCTCACTTTATGAATAATATTTTATCACTGTTTAGAAAATTTAATTATTATAGTTGTATCTCATGTGCTCATTTACAAATACTTTTTATATTTCTGTGAACGTGTATCTTATCTTTTGAATATCATAGCATTCACTTCTTGAATTTATTATATATCTGGATATGGTTTATATATCGAAATAAATTTATATCATCTAACGATATAATGCAATAGACAAGTTACATTGTTTTTTGTGATTTTTATATTTGATTCTATTTATGTAATTAATATTACCATAACTAGATAACGGGTTTTCATCACAGATTGAATAAATTGCCTATCTCATCGCAGACTGAATATTTATCTGTTTTCTGTTTTATGGGGTTGATCGTTAACCGATGTCACTTGCAACGTTATCAACAGATTTGATCCTTGCAATGTTATCTTGAAAATACTTTAATCACTTGCAGTTACTTAATCGATTCATCAGTCTTAATTTCTCGTGTCGCGTACAAACTTGAAACATAAAAGACTATAATGTGGTAGTTCATATATCTCTTCTTTGTTTTTATACAAACGTTTTAGAGTTTCTAAAACAGTCTTTGGCTAGTACGAGCTTTTATATACAGAGGTCAGAAAGCTTCGCCTCGATACATTTATCGGCAGAATTGACGGATAAACGAGTTTTCCTCTTAGTATACAGAACGTTTCCCGAACCATTTTCCCGAGGTAATCGAAAGATTTAATTATTAGAATTCAAAGAAACATTCGGAGCGAAAGCAATACAAAACAAAAGATTTCTTGATATCAATAAAAACTATGAGAAATATTTGTTTCACTATATTGATTTTATTTCACATCAATAAGCATAATTAATAACTTTATTAAAATACTTCTTATAATGCAGTCAATTAAGGTGTCTGTCAGAATCTTCAAGAGAGAACATACGATTTTATTAAGGATTTATTATTTCAATGAACAAAAAAAGAAGAGAAAAAAAAATCTCGAGTATCAGGTTTCTATCTAGATTTCCGTTCAAAGAGAGAGGAGTTATTTTTTCTTGCAAGTTTACAGACGTCTAAATTCTGGAAGTGTCCGATTATCTAGACAATCGGATAATTTTACTCTCCTTTCGACGATGAAGAGTGGAACAAACCGTGCTGTACTGTACTGGCTGCGGTGTACAAATAAACAGAGTCCAATTTATAGAACACGAAATCCACGTTCACACCTCGCATTCTTCCATCGGCTGCTAACAATCGTCGGCAAACTTCCCATCTGGACGTCTGTTTGTGAACCCGTACCAGCGCGCGAGCGAAGTGCTAGCTGAACGCAATTTCAAAAATCCGTTATTTAATGAACGAAATCAGTTACTCAATAATTTAATTATAGCTGACCTCATCGAATGTGTATTGTAAGAGAATTGCGCTGCGGATAATTTAACTGAGAATTTAAGTGGTAAGGAATATTTGGCTTTGCTTGTATGAAATATTCCACTGGGTATTTCATTTACTTTGTAATTGCTTTATTTAACACATACACTATCTACGTAAACTGTGTAATTCACTTTTAATTTTACTTCTTTTTCATTCTTCGTAAACTACAATTTTACTTGATAAAGTCGGTTACGTGACTTAATAAACTCAATTATACTCTACGAGATGAGTGAAGAGCCGTCTTAACAAAAACCAACAATTTACGTGACTCGATAAAGACAACGAGACCGCAACGTACTCACAGGATTAAATGTTATTCTAGCACAGGCGCAATTAAACGGTTCATACGATAATTATAAATTTCTAAAGAATCTCAATATTTAATCGAACATTCGTGCTTGCACGAACACTCAATTACTAACGCATTTATCACGATGATTTATGACTATCAAGAGTCGACAATTGAATTATCAAGCGCGAAGCTTCATATTTCCCCACGGAGCTAGCTTTCTTATTTTCAAAACCTATTTTCCAATTAATTTTCCCTCCCTCGGTGAGGAAATTCCTACCCCCTGGGTGCAGTAACACATGGTTCCTCGCTTCCGCGTAGATTATAGAAAACTGTTCATAGCCAGCAAGCCAATCAACATTTTATTTCTGAACTTACGTTCGATAAAGTAATTCTAACGCTTAACAAATGAAATCGTACGCAAAACATGATTAGGAATCGGATAGAAAAAAAAAGAAATTGCATTCAACTGTTAATACTGGTAAACGCATCATCTCGGTACGAAAATCGGCGAATTCAATTCTCCCCGGGGCTTCCTGCGAGGCGGAAGTTAGAAGAAAGTCAAGCAAAAGGAGGAAGAAGGGATATGAGGTAGACGAGGTGAAACTTTAATCACCGATTCGAAACGCAAAGAGAGGAGCGGCGAGACGAACGCGGGCGGAGAGGAGTAGATCCAGAGGTCGAAGACGCCGGGCGTCGCGACGCGCAGCGATGCTCCCGGCGCGCAAGCGTCAGCAAGTAAGGCATCGACCGGGTAGGAGGCTTCGCTTGGATGCGAGGGGATGGAAAATAGGGAAAATAATGAAACAGAAGGAGAAATGAAAGGGGAAAATTATGAACGTGTATAGGGAATGAAGTGAAAGCAGAGATGCGTCCCTTAGGAATAAAAGCAGAGAAAGTAAAAGCAAAAAATAAGAAACACATCGTCGATACTGAGAAATCGTATGCTAATTATACGAAGGAGGTAAAACGTTGATAGAGGAACAGAAGACGAGCGTAATGGGTGTGTTGGAGGATAGAAATATTGAGGAGGTATGATAACGGAAGAAGAGGGAGAGATGCAAAGTGGAAGAGGAAGTGGATGTCGGGGCAGAAAGGGAAGAGGCACAAAGAAGGAGTAAAGGAGGGTTGGACCGGGAGATAAAGACTGAAAGAAAGCGAGAGGGTGGCTTCATCCCCTTTATTCAACGTCGCAGACCCTGGGGGTGTACCTTTGAACCCCTTCGTCCGCGTGTCCTCTCTCCTTACGTCCCCCTATCTCTCGGTTATTTTCTCCCATTCGCGCGGTCTTTCCTTTAAACCCAAAGCGGACGTCTGACTCTTTTCTAAGACCAGGTTTACCCACCCGTCTCCCGTCGATCCAGATTAGAATTTTGAGAAATACGGGCTTACTCCGTCGATGTCACTGGACATTTATAATACAGACATTGCTCAATATGATAGCATTATTCTTGAATCAAATTCTGCCCCTGCTATAAATAACTGTGATGGATTTTATTAAATCTTTTCGCCGATCTCTTGATTATTTACATTAGGCACACGTGATCGTGCGATATCATATATGCATTTCAGACGATTTATTATTCCATTGTTAAATATACGCGTTATTTCATTTTTATTATTATTCGTAATAAGCAGAAAATATGGCATGTTATCAATGATATTTCACATACATCATAATATTTGGGCAGATCGAAATATTTCTTCAATCCTTCTGGCTATTAATGGCCATGCGTCAATTGCAACATCTGAATTAATAATTCCGAATCCTGTGATTCATTGGAAGAGAAGACGTGCGTAATAACGTTGATCTGGAATAGAACAAGAGCATATTGCTCGTGTCATATAAATGTATGTATAATACCGTTTTGAAACGGCGGAGCAATTTGGCGCCATATGGGAAGAGCCAAGAAGCAATAAGAAGCCTCTCTAGCCACTCTCTAAATTAATTCAATATTCTCGTGGCGTTTAACTATCAAAATCACGTTTCAAAATCGTGTTCCCATTACCTTCGATAAACCGCTTTATACAATGGCGTTAGAATTACAAAAATCTGTTTTATGAAAACAAATCTGCTTATACCCTACTGGAACTGTAGCGCAAGAGAAAAGTGTAGCATAAATATGGAATGAAAAAATAGAAGATCCACGTGTATTTGCATTGTTCAAAGGAATCAGTGTTATATTAGTTGAACGATTATCGTTCCAAAGGACGTTTGTCATGATTTTCTGTTGTGGCTCGGAGCCAATGGTTCAGGAATCGAATTCGGTACGTTCCCAAAAGTGATTTGGCGTGGAAGAAGAATCCCAGTTACGGCTAATATTCCCTCGACCGTAAGAATCCGATAAAACCCTGCGGCGGTGTAATTTTATCAGGCACGTAACCGAATCTAATTTAAGAAATCAATGCCATGCCGTTACATTCGATTTAACGGGTACTAACGATAAGTACACACCGGGTTTACTCGGTGTGCTCAAACACGTGTCAATAGACAATACGTTTTCTGCAAACACACGCTGTTTGGACTATTTCGTTGATCTTATTCACCGATCTGTTATTATCACCTGGTATTTGTATCGTACAGGTACATTTATAATCTCGTATTGATTCGTAAATTCGTATCAGGTCATTGCACCGTGCTCCCGGATATTGCATTATACCGTGATAATGTTAGAATACGCCAGTCTACATTACGTGCAGCCAGCATCTTAAACTCGTCATCCATCGATTTTATTCACCGAAACTTTAGACGAACTTCTCTTAAAAGAAGACATACGCCTCTAATGCGACGACTGGTACTTCTCGATAGGAAAAAACCGGCAATTTAATTTCGAACATAAATTTCGAACAACAATTTTACCTTGATTCCTTGTATTTCAATGTTTGTTAAACATTTTCAACGAGATTGAATCGCGATCGGAATCCAAATACACTTAATAAATGCAAGTATGTACGTTATAAAATCAATTGAATTGGATTTGATTAATATCAACCGCGCATAAATTAAGTGAATCCCCGTAACAATGTTACCGCGTACACATTGAATAATTAAAATATTGAGTTACGTAAAGAACGGCGAACGCGTTCCTATCTGGCTTTCATTCAAATCGCAACAACAGCTCCATTCAGCGGTGAAATGCCCGATCGGTTAGAGATTGTGCACGCGTACCCATAAACGAATGCGGATTAAAAGGTAAGACAATAGATTTTTGAATGCGTCCAGCGGTCGTCGGAAAGCTCGTCAACGCATACGCACTCAGCGGGTTGCGCGCGCACGTGTGCTTTCTTCACCTCATAGCCGTTGGTAACTTTTCACCCTCTCCGTGGTTGTCGTCGTCGGTTCGAGGTCAGTCCGTTCCGCGCAACGCGAGCCGAAACAGCCAGTCCTCGTTCGCGTCGCGCCGACGTTGACGTTGTTTCACGTACCTCGCCGTACCGTCGCCGCCGTCGTCGACGATGACCTTTCGGGTAATCCGCGTCGGGGGTGGTGCCGCGATGATACCGGTATCTGTGATCCTTTAAACCAGACACGAAGTCGCCGGTGGTTAGTGTTAATTGATTTGTGAACGGCGGGATAGGCGAGGCGGGTAGAGAAAAAAAATTTTCGCTCTGGTATCCATTGTGAATCCACAGGGTAGAGAGGCGAGGAGCGCCATCGCGAGACGATCGACATGGTGGATACCGAGTAGCGATTATGCGAACGAGCACCGAGACATGAAGGGAGCAAGACATAGGGTGAGTACGATGCTAACCTTCTCACCCTTAAAACGGGCTCCGGTCTCGTTTCACCGTTCGGAGATAAGTCGACTGCCTCGATAAATCGCAATCCCGGCTCTCTCGCACGCAGCCATCGTGAACGGGATTTGAAAATATACATTAGATTTACTTGAATCGTTAAATAAACTCGATTAGTATCGAGCCGATACGAAGCGGATAAACGTTTGTGTTTATCGTTGTGTTATTAAACCGACAGGGAACTGATATTAATCCTGTTTCATTACAATCGCATTCGGTGATTCGGTTGACTCCTCAAATTACTTCGACTCGTGCACGCTAATCATTTTATATTATTCAAGCTGTCGTGCATATGAGAATTTTGTTATGCCACCTACGAGGGGTCTAGAGTAACTAGCACTAACGTGCATTAACGAGTCAGGAGTTTTACGTGATAAGGACATTTTGCTTGATAGTCTAAAACGCTTTGTTACACGATAGCTGAAAGGCAAGGATCAATTTTGTAATAATAGTAGCCGAACCACTAATTTCATGTAATTACAGGTTACGAGCATGAACGTAACGATTAACAAATACTCGATGCTTAAATTCATGTAAATTTCCTTATGCTAATTGTACATGAGAAGTTCATTCGAGTCCTATGTCAGTTCTGAAATTAATTTACTAATATAAATTATAATAATATAATGAAATAAGAAATTATAATAATATAATGGAATAAGAATCTGCTTCCATCTTCTAGATAAATTAATTCAGATACGAGAAAGCAATTTAATTTTCTACAGTAATAGCAGTTTGTATTCCATTTCATGCGAATTTTCCATGTATCTTATTGCTAATACGAAAACCGCCTAAGGTACGGTAGTCTATGTAGTTAACACGAGAGTTCGTCCGACCGAATCATCCTTCAAAGTTAACTAGGTAACACAATAGCCGGCAAGAATACATTACTTTTTCGCCTTCCATTCTCCTGTACGGTCACACAATAAAATCGTTGGGAGCTGGAACGTGTTACCGTTACGTCAAACTGAATAAACGAAGTCGAAACTAAAAAAAGAACTACGAGCTTTTTGTACATCGCGGATGTGGAATCTTATTCCAGACCTCCACTATCTGACGGCATCTCATTATCAAATTCAATACTTCTCTATTGTTACTATCTACTACTGTTAATATCTTTTAATTTAATGTCTTATTAACGTAATTAATGTGCAATGGTTGCATGAAAATTCAATTAAATAATCAGGTATATAACTGTACATAATACGTGCAACTAATTATATAAGAAGAACTGGAGACGGGTTTATATGAAAAATTTTTCATTATGTATTACGTTTAATATGTAACTTTGAAACGTTGAAAAGTTCGAAGTGCACTTATATTTTAAAACTGAGTCAATCAGTTTGTTTCCTAGTCGGGTTAATTACATTCCCGTGTTTTCTCGTGATAATCGACAGTTTCTCAGAAAGTCGAGTACCGTTTCACGGATTTCAGCATTTCGAGTGCACGCCTATAATAAGTAGAACACTCTATTTACATATTGTATGTACCTACGTGTGCAGAATACTGTAACTTTTAATGAGTATCCCGCTTTTACATAAACGTTAATTCTTATTAAGCGAAAATTTATGACAATTAGATTGCACCCTCCCTAAAAACTGTGAACGAAGATTTATGTAATAACGCGGTGGATAAAACTTTAAATATGGATACGTGAACGTTATTTTATTTATTGGTTCACTTTCATATTTATTCATCCTTAATACCTCGTTAATCTCCTGGCCACTGTGAACGCTTATTTGTTTATGGTTAATCTGCACGAATTTCATGCTCGACTTTATTTTAAAATAAATAGCTCACAGTTGTAACAATTCGTAAGTATTTCACTGTTAGCATATTTCCATATTGCGGTTTGTATTTTTAGTACTGTTGTCTGTTATTTTTACACATTCATAAGAAACATTTTTACATTTAATTGCAACGCGTATTCTGAAGCCCATTTTGTCTCACAATTTATATACACGGAATTTTTCTGCTTGTACTACTTACCTTTGATTTCTTAAAGACTCTGGGACTTTCAAAATTCACAAATTAAACACTCTTCGGACCTCTGTTCACATTTTTATAAAAGCTCAATTTAAAGCGCGAACTTGCTCGGGTGCCAGTTAATCCTGTCGCTAGTTAGGCGAGTGCATCGAACCGGTTTGATAAGGGCAGGGCGCGGGGGTGAGAAATTAAGGGTTGAATTGATCGACTCTGAGAATTTTCTGGGTCTTAAAGCCGAGCATCGGGAAGCCGGCGAAACACGTACAAAACGTCATCCCTTTCATCGAACCTGTCAAACTAAAGATAGTTGATGATCAAATTCGATAAGTCAAGTCAGTTGTCCAGTGAACAAGTTTTACTGCGGTATATTTTCTACTGTATGCAGAACTGATAAAAATAATAGTCACTATATTCCTTTTTATGTGCCCAATATTCGTATAAAAGGGCACAAAACTTGCAGTCTACTTATAATTATTAATTTGTCTCATTCTAAAAGTAGACAGTTGTGTACATTCGAACGACCAGTCTATTTGTAACGAAATGAAAATAAAATATCTTTAAAAGGAATATCTGACGAAATGTCAGGTTTGTAAAAATTTCGACGCCTGCAGAATTCAGTCCATACAAAATTCATCGAACGAGTATCAGATTTGAAATGATTCTTAGTTGCACAGCCTGATTCTTTATTCTGTCTCGAACTCAATGCCGTTGCCTTGAATTCATTTATTTGAATAAATTCATTGAAATACAGAAATTCTTTTGTAATGAATATACCGCCACGTGCACAATATACAAAAATCATCAGGGTCGCGAGAGTTTCGACGGGAAAATCCATTGAACGTCTTCGAAATCGCGTTTAGGCTGTTTCTTTATTTCGCCTCGAACTCAACGTCGGCGGTATGTGGGGACGCTTATCGGCACCGTTTCGTTTCGTGCCACGCAGAACTATCGATTCTCACAACCACTGCTGCCTACCTACTAGTCACCCCCTCCCCCTACAGCCCTCGTACTTGTAAACCGCCCCCGTACAACGCGAGCCTCGGTCTCCTCTTTTGCGTACGCGGCCCTTTCACCCCCGTGACACACCGGGGATCTGGTCAACAACCCCCTCGAACGGTGTCGAGCCATCCAACTTCGACCCCGCTGTAGACTCGCGAGACAAGTCGATTAGGGGGTAGAAACCCGTCTATGGAAATCTTGTGGCTACGTAATCTACTCCCGCTTCCGTATTCTCAGCCTTTTACAACTGGAATCCGCCTGAAAATACTTTTTAATCTCAGCTAACAGTATTTAACGTTCAGACCTTTTACCTGAGCAGTTGACAACGTGGAACGATGAGAAATACTGTGGAAAAACAAAAATGGAAATAATTATACGAAGTCAAGAGAAAACATTTTTTTAATTTCTTTATCGGGTGATAAAAAATAAAATTGACAAGTATTAATCATGGGTGGAATGGAAAAGGTCGGTGACTTAGTCCACTCTTGGAATTCTGTTCTAGATCTTAATAGAGTTTCATAAATATGCATATCGGGTATACTCTATGATTTAATTCTGCCGAAAGTTTAATTTACTTTCATAAAGGAGTAACAGGGTGGCCAGGGGAACCTGTTAAACTTCTCGTTTGCATTAAGAAATATAACGTGAAACCGTCTCGGTGCAGGTCCAAGGCAAACGTAATTAACCTTGCGGAAACATTACAAAACTCCGAGATTTTATTAGAACATCACCCGAACGATTAATCTCCTTTGAAGGATTTAATTATCAGAACGTCTCTTCGAAAGTTGAATTAACTTCATTCAGATCGTTTCGTGCCGGTTTGCAATGAAAAATGAATAATGGACGAGACGTTGCTATGATGCCATAAATTAATATTAAATGATAATTAACCAATGATTAGAATTATAATGTATTCGATCGCCATTTTCGGTTGGAAATTTCGAATCGTAAATTCTTGATTTTCTCGCCAAATTGAAACGATTCGTCGAAAAGTTCCGTTACTCGGGTATGTCCATATGTATTTTCTAATTATACACACGGTTCCGTGACTTGGACACCGTGACGTGTGCATATTTAACAAATCGCGCGGCTCGACTAAAAACTAAACTGGGACGACGACTAAAAATACGTATACACGTACGGACTCTTTTATTCCTCCATTTGTGTCCGAACTGTTCATCTTCGAATCGCGCTTTGCATCCGCCAGGCCAATTTATCAACGGATACCAGTGATACATAGTTGCTGCCGAAACTATCGCCCATCTCATCTCCATTTTCTTCTAAATTAAAGTGCAGAAAAGGAATTTCAAATATACCGATACATGTTTTTCATATCGCGTGTCCACAGATCTTCCTATCAATATATAACATGCTTAATCGTAAAAACTAAAACGTATTTTAATAAGGATCAGACGTTAAAAATGATTGAAAAATAAAAATTCATGCGATGTCTGAGACATCGTCGATCTGTTTCACTTACACTCATTCGTTTCACTTCCGCCCTTTATTATTCTTCTGGAAAGTGCCCGCAATTCGGTAAGGAAGATTCTATTGTAAAAACAAACCTGGAAATCGATTTTGATTTACTAAGCGAGGAGGTACACGCGATGTCTGACATACGGCTGACTTGATTCACTTATCCTTTGGAAACTCTTTACCGGGTTCGGCTGTACTCTCCGCTAGTATTCTCAAACTGTTTACTATTTAAGAGCTGCAAATACAGGGATTTATACTGTACAGTCGAGAGATAGAACCGTTTAACGATACGAATCTATTGTCAATTGTGTCGAACATTGAAACCTGTTCGATACGATACGATGGCAAGATTGTCTCTCGAAACGTTATAAACGCGCGTACTTGCATTTATACGAGTATACATGTGCACGTGTATGTGGTCTCGTATTTGAACCGTCTCCTCTTGAGCGTCTTGAGTGCCACTCGTGTTTCCGTTCGTACTCGCGTAAATACATAAATCCCGCTGCTCAATGATATTCTTGAGGATCGGCTCTGATTCTAAAATCGGTGGTAGACGAATCAAACTTCGACCAATTAAAATGAAATTATCGTTTATTCGATTTTCAGACTTGTCGTTCAACAATTATTTAAATCTTCAGATTTTTCATTGAAAATAATTCTGTAGCACTTAATATCGTACTTATCGAGGACGTTGAGTTAATATTAAGAAATGAAAGTCGCATCTGGAACGTTAAACTCGTGAGATCGTGACTCTAATATGTCGGATTAGGCATTGAATCGTGCCGGTACCAATTTCGATGACTCTCGGCAACAAGTGACGTTCAAATCGGCTTACACGAAGAATTAGGAGCGTCGAACACTTTTCCACATTTCCAGCCGATCAAAATGAAGCCACCGATTCGAAATGAACCACCCGGGCTCAATACGTTCTCGATCGACTATTTTTAAATTGTTATAATTAGAATGGCAAACAAAATTGTAGAAAGTCATCTGCAGATTGATCGTCAAGATAACATTTTGCTTTTAAGCCACTTGAAACCCCTGAAACGGTAAGTTAGTCATTGGTCAAATCGGTTCATGCCATTAAAATAGCGAAACGAGTAAATCACATGTTAACGTTTAATGCCGCGTTAAAATTATAGGCGTAGCGCGATTCTAACAAGCAAACTTCAATAAACAGAGTATAATGCTATTTATTCTAAATAATATCAACACTTGGTATGTACTTGCAATAAACGCGAAACTCACATAACCGGGAGTGATACTGTGCACGCGGCCATTCGGTTCGCTGCCTACATTGAAACCGTTCAAAATAATCAATTTTCCTTTTTCGTAAACAAAAATTCGCTACACTTCTATAAAAATGTATACATATCTCGTTGATTGCAGGTCGCGTGGGACTGTCAGAGGCGATAGCAGTGATACCAAGATGAGCATACTAAACACGGATTCGGAGAACCGTGTGGTACTAAACGTGGGCGGTATCAGACATGAGACGTACAAGGCGACCCTGAAAAAGATCCCGGCCACCCGGCTGTCGAAATTGACCGAGGCGTTAGGCAATTACGACCCGATCCTGAACGAGTACTTCTTCGACCGGCACCCGGGTGTTTTCGCCCAGGTGCTCAATTACTACCGTACCGGGAAGCTTCATTACCCGACGGACGTATGCGGTCCGCTGTTCGAGGAGGAGCTCGACTTCTGGGGCCTGGACTCCAATCAGGTGGAGCCATGCTGCTGGATGACCTACACTCAGGTACGCGGTTGATTAAAATTTACTCGTTCAATTGATTTACTTTCGGATTATTCAGAAAATTATACTTTCTATTGTTTAACAGTCTTATCGTGTTATCAATTATTCCAACGATTGCATTACCAAGCGTATTGTTAAATATATAATTAATTATGAGATCAGACGTATTATGTATCCGATTCATTGTATTCTCGCCGAAAATAAACAGCCGATTTCGCATGCGGCTAAAATACAATAAGTTAATAGTAACGATATAACCGATTGGATTTAAAACTGTATTTCTTTCTGAATATTCAGAGAGTTAATATTATGTGTTATTAAGCATATTATTAAATACTTCGTCAAGTGTATTATCGAATGTATTAATAACTATAAGATCAGATATGTTATCAATTATAGCACGAAGTAGGTATATATTGGAATAATTAATAGTATGTAACCGCATGTGTTGAATATTTTCTTACATAATAATTAATGATACAAATAAATGATTTAACCCCCAAATGAATTTTTACCCAATTTCCACACTGAATTTTGCTCGCATAAGTGAAGATCCAGTAACGATCAAAATCGCGATCACTGCATACCGTTCCGCGAGTTTATCAGTACAAGGACATTATCCAAATCGTTCGATCTCCTTCTCAATTAGCCACGACTGTACCTCGAATTATCCTAGGAATCGCGTTCGACATTACTTGCATTTTTCGAGAAATAGTGACCCGGCAGAAAAATTGGTATCCACATTTTCCACGAAATGAATAATAGAATGTCGGAATGTTATCTCATTCATGGAATTATATGATTAATGTGCTGGTACTATATTAAAAATGTTTAATTAATAACTACAATTCTCTTTATCCCCTTCTCAAAGAAATTCTCTCTCCCACAATTTTTATTTGTTCCCCCGCTCGATCTGAACAGTCGGATTAACTTAAAAAAATTTAATAGAATGAATGAAATAACGAGAATTTGCACAGAATGCGGACTAAATAGAGACCCCTTTTATTCTCCCTTCCTTTGTTTTTTCCACGGTTGTTTTGGGATGTTTCAGCATCGAGACACGCAGGAAACGCTGACGGTCCTAGACAGGCTGGACCTCGACACCGAGAAGCCCACCGACGAGGAACTCGCGAGAAAGTTCGGCTTCGAGGAGGCCTACTACGAAGGCACGTTGACCTGGTGGCAGAAGCTCAAGCCGCAGATGTGGTCCCTCTTCGACGAGCCGTATTCGTCGTTGGCCGCCAAGGTTTGTACAACTTCTTCGGGAAGACGCGTAATACTATTCCCAAAATCGATTAGTATAATCAGATGCGATTTTCTTTAATCATTGAGGATTCGCTGTGTCACATTGTTAAGTAGGATGTTACGGTGAAACGGTTACAACTGTTCTGCGTTTACACGCGTCTTTTTATACCTTGTCACCTGGGAAAAACGTGTTTTCATTCATACGGTGAATGAGCCTGCGGACAAGGAATGAAGTCAAAGAGAAAAGTTTCGATTGTCACGCGCTGTCATACCGGCTGTCGAATCTACCACGCGACTCTATTAAACAAGTTTATTATGCAAGTTCGATGAAAAAGTTGTTTTCCCTCGATAAACTCCTAGCTTCCACATATTTTTCAATACTTTGCTTGTATAAATTCCATGAAATTATCCGACTAATTATTAGTTCGCATAATGAAACGAGTTCGTTTTTAATTAAAAATTTATTTTCGTTCACGACGAGATCGGTGAACTTCGTTGAATGCATTGTACGATGACACATCGCGAAACGCTCGTTAGAATATTCAAACACGTTGCATACTAAATGCTAAAGCCGTATAATCATAAATGCAAGGTAATATTTGTGAGAAATAATCATCTTGTGGGAAATGCGTTCACGTTCCTTGTACGAGATAATAGAAACGCAATCAAAGGGTAGTAACACAATAGTTGAAAGGAGTACGCGGACAAAACGAGGGATGAAATGAAAATAAAATGACGAGAGAAACATAATACGTAAAGTAAATTCATGTTATAGTATACATATGTACATGCATCCAACGAACGTGTGTATCCACGTATGTGTACTTTAATCACTTTCTTGTTCGAGTACAGAATGAAATTTCTTTTCACCATAATTTAAAATCAGACTTACAACGAATGAAAACGTTATTACCATT
Source organism: Ceratina australensis (assembly GCA_004307685.1). Lineage (NCBI taxonomy): Eukaryota > Metazoa > Arthropoda > Insecta > Hymenoptera > Apidae > Ceratina > Ceratina australensis. Next base: position 246,108 of record SHCU01000005.1, read on the forward strand.
ACTTCAACCTGGTTCGATTTTAACACTGCTAGAATGTTTTTTTTTTAATCCTTAGTAGCCTGATTTACGAAAGTGATTTTTTTTAATATTACTGTGTTTGCTTGGGGGTCTAGATGAAGGGAAAAATAGCTAAAAAATCACAATATTTATTTTACATATTTATTTAAAAAAAAAAACAGGTATCAATTTTGATACTTCAGGCGTTAAGGCCATAAAGTATCAAAATTGCCTGAAGTATCAAAATTGATACTCACAAAAATAGCGCTAGTTTCTTCAAGTAAAACATGCACTCGCAAAAAATAATTATATCTTAGCGAAAATAATATATTCACTTACCTCAAAAGTATTTATATTCTTCAGAAAAAGAAAATATATCAAATTTGTATTCAACAAAACTTTTAGTAAAATGTGTTTACTTGTTCACTTTGCCGCGCAAGTAATATGTCATAGATAAAATAAAACAATAATGACATTTGATTTTTTCTTTTAATTTCGTTGGAAAGAATATTATACAACAGTAAAATACGTACAGCCAACCTATAAAAAAAAAACTAATAGTAATGTGAACATTCGGTTTAAAAGATTGCTATTAAAATTAAAACTCTAAGTTATTAAGGGTTAACACGAAGACGATCACGAATATGTAAATAATAAAGCATTAAAAGAGCAGAAGCAACGATACTTTGATTCCAGGTGATCAGCATAGTCTCGGTCCTATTCATCTGCATCTCGATCCTCTCGTTCTGTCTGAAAACCCACCCGGACATGCGAGTACCAGTGATCGTGAACCGTTCGGTGAACACGGGAAACGGTAGCTCGTGGGCAGTCGACAAGACCCACACGAACGCGCACGACTTCTTCTTCTACATCGAGTGCGTGTGCAACGCGTGGTTCACGATTGAATTCCTGATACGTATCACGGCCAGCCCGAACCGTTGCGTATTCATAAAGAGTTCGGTAAACCTGATCGACATGGTAGCCACCCTGAGCTTCTACCTGGACTTAGCGTTGCAGAAGTTCGCGTCGCACCTCGAGAACGCGGACATACTGGAATTCCTGAGCATAATCAGAATCATGAGACTGTTCAAACTGACCCGTCACTCGTCCGGCCTGAAGATCCTTATACAGACGTTCCGCGCGTCTGCCAAGGAATTGACGTTGCTCGTGTTCTTCTTGGTGCTGGGCATCGTGATATTCGCCAGTTTAGTCTATTACGCCGAGAGGACCCAGTACAACCCGAAGAACGACTTCAAGAGCATACCGCTGGGCCTCTGGTGGGCCTTGGTCACCATGACCACCGTCGGTTACGGGGACATGGTACCCAAGACTTACGTCGGCATGTTCGTAGGCGCGCTCTGCGCCCTAGCCGGCGTGTTAACGATCGCCCTGCCGGTGCCCGTGATCGTCAGCAACTTTGCGATGTATTACAGTCACACGCAGGCGCGAGCCAAGCTGCCGAAGAAGAGGCGGCGCGTCTTGCCCGTGGAGCAGCCCCGGGTCAGGGCCCCGGGCGCCGTACAGACCGGCACCGGGCCCCCCGGATGCACCGCGCAGCATCTACAGGTCGGACATCCACCGCCCGGCATCGGAGCCGGCCAGCTCCAGGGCGTGGGTTGCCAGGGTGGCCAGGGGCCTCAGAACAGAAGGATGAATGCGATTAAAAGTAATCATCCTAAAGACGTCACGTTCGCTACGAAAACTGGTAAGTTCACCAAATTTCACGGTGACGTGATTACCCAAAGCTATTTTTATGATGCCAACGTTCTATGAGGCCTTAAGAAACGAAGGCATTGAAATTTAACACTATGCACGTCTAATCTAGATGTTTTCGCGTCACGCCGGTAAAACTGACTTACATAATTTCGCTTATCACCGGCGGTTCTCCGAAGTTCTTGTTTACTAATCTTATTATCAATTCCCATGTCTCAATCCTGTTCCTCTATTTTCTCGAAATTGTCAGGATATAGATATGCAAATAAGAGTACGTCATTTCTTTGTATTACAGTAAAACCTCTTTTTGTGCGGTGGGTAGGGACCGCATAAAAAAAGTCGCACTTAGAAAATACATCAATTATTTACGAAATAGATGAGAAAATGCTTTCAAACCAATTAAACAATGAAATTAGACCTGGAAATATTTTATAAAATTTTAATTTTTCACTGTACATATACATGGAGAAGCTTGAAAAATACACATTAAATAATTCATTGCTACTCGTCGTAATCCAAAACGCGCATCTTCTCGCGATGAATTGGTTCAAAATCGCTTTCGTCGCTTGAAGATACGATTTCAATTAATTTATTTTTCGGCACCATAAAGTCAGCTATCAGTTTTTGTGACGACGGTCGATCGGTCAGTTGCTTGTAAACATCACGATAGCGAAACATGCACGATCTTAGCTCTTTTTGGAATTTCAAGCTTCTTTCGGCATTAGTGTCTATTTTAAGAAAATGCGTTTCCAATTTTGTAGAAATCTGAATCCCTGCATATATTTTATCTGCTGTAATAGATTCCGGTTCTTCTTGTCCTTCTTCATAATCTATCAAATTATTGTATATGAACACTGATAGGAAACATTAAACTGGCGCCAACGCCTCTGAGATTCATATACCGCATAAAAAAAACCGCACGAAAAAAAAACGCACAAAAATAAAATCGCATAAAAAAGGACCGCACAAAAAGAGGTTTTACTGTACATGTTTATCTATTTATTTACTGCATGTCACCAACGTGAAGCCACCGGACGTCATAGTGTTAATAGTTACTAGGTATTAGGCTCATATTATCTCAATGCAACGGAATAATCGCGAACAGACGATTGAATTCATTAAGTGTTACAATAATAATTAATTTAGTTAATATAAAATTATCCATTGGAGAAATCAAATATTCTATACACACATCATTACGTGCGGATTTTTTCTCATTCTTTATTTGATTGCTGGAATATTCGATAACATTCTAATATGACTTTAATGTAATACAATATACTGGAAGTATCGACGTTTCTACAAAGGAGAATGTGTGTAGGTTTTCTATAGTGCAATGGGTTCTTTGTTTTCCTGTTGTTCTTGTACGGTGGGTTCCAGAGGAGGACCGGAGGAACTCTAACCTGCGGACCAACGGGACCAAGACAGCTGGAGGTTTGGGTTAATAAGTAAAAATAAATAAATAAATAGAAAACAAAAAATAAATAAGAATGGGAACCAACTACTGCTGCTGCTGCTGCTGCTGCTGCTGCTGCCGCCGCCGCCGCCGCCGCTGCTGCGCTATAAAATACATATTCTCCACTGCCGAGGCGCGAAGGACGGGTTCAGAAACGGTGAGAGACAAAGAGAAAGTGAGAGATTTGATATCGATAATCGTTAGTAGGTTGGATCGATACCGAATCGTTATTAACGGTTTTCTAATTAATTGAGGTGATATTTAATCAGATATTCGATTTGATTTGAGATGCACGCAGCACGGAGTGATAGTCTTGATATTGATCATAATGATCCGGTATCGATTCGAAATTATTCAGGGATTTTTCACGGTCCGCTGTTCAGTTCTTTTATTGTTATTTCTTCAAATATTTAACTGGGTCTCTCCTCTTTTCCTTCCGCCTTTCCACCATTCTAGCTGATATCATCGAATTATTCATTCAGAAACACTGAGAGCGCGTCTGATTAGCATGACTATTACTGTTAACCCTTTAACAGCGGGTGTGGTTTACAAACGACGTACTAAAATTATAGCCTTGGACTCTATTTTAGAATTTCCTGTACTAACAAACATTTCTAGATATATTTTATTCATTTTTATAGTTTTTGTATGTACTGTATTTTTATGTCTGTAACTTAGTTCTAATATAAATTTTGACATCCCTTTACATTTAGAGCGGTCGGCTATAAGTATTAAAAGTACCCGCAGTTAAAGAGTTAAAGAAAGAGAGACAGAGTAATGAGCAAGCAATGTGTTTGCGTATTTCTGTTAAAGCTTTAACAGATGAAGTTTTTAGTTTCCACAGAATACACGATTCTTTACTTCAACGTTCATTGGGAATCCGTTCTTGAAAATATAATAAATTCAGTTGAAAAAGTTTGTCTAAAGTAAAATCAATGAAGAACTGAATATTTTTGATTCTGTGCGGCAAGTAGAAATTCATGTGAGAATACAAAAATACGCAAGGACTCACGGATCTGATGGTAAGAGGCATACGTATGGAACTGGCACAAGTTGAGGGTGAAAGATCGTTTCGCGGGATCGAGGAGCGAGAGCTTCGTCTTAGCCTTTGGCAAACCCAATAAATTATTTATAACTCCCAAGGAGGTTTTCTTTTGGCAAAAATTCGCGAAACTGTCCACCGGGCTCAATCCTCCAGGAAACGCGTTAATGAGACTCCCGAGTATCTTGAATATTTCCGTTCTGAGGAATGCAACCTACACGAACTTCAAACGAAAATGTCTCCAAATGTTTAAATATATTTTCATTAAAAATTTAGTGCGACGTTAACGGTCACTTAACATTGTATTTCTAAAAGACGAAACTTTCGTTTTATCGAAACAAAAGAATCTGGCGATCGGAAAGTCTGCGACGAATGGAAGTGAAAGATGAATTTTATTAATGATAGAAACCGAAAGACGATTAGTCTGACTACACGCACGCACATGCACGCGCATTTGAAACGAGAGACGAGTTTGACACGCACATACGTCCACGTACGTATAAATATCGATAGATAAAAAATGCTCCGATGTTGTGAATCGTCTGTTTCTTGTCCTCGAGGTTTTAATTATCCCATAAAATCGGTGACATCGTCTTCTCTCGAAGTTCTTCAGATTCAAAAGAAATTGTAATCGAGAGTCCTAAGGATGATATCAAATCGAAATTTGAAACTAGATCGACGGTGTTTTAACGAATACCCACTTAGCCGGTATTCCCTGTTTTTATTACTGATTGCACGTAATCGAACATTCGTTTGGCTTCTTCCATTGATTCGATGTTAAAAGCTTAGAAAAAGGGTCGGTTCTTCTGACTTCCTGTGCATATCCTTACTGTTATGAAACATGTCAAAGTTTCTTCCCGTCTCGCGTTGCACAATTGGCAGTACTCGTCGTCGCCTATTTCTATCATTTCGGAAATGATATTTTCGCAACTGTGCCACGTTTAATTGGATTGAATTTTCATTTACAAAAGGGAAATCATGATCGACAGTTGGAAATCATAATATCATTAAGCTCTGATGATTAATCAGATTTGCATGTATAATCGATCCAGTGCCGTCCGTACAAGAATAATTATCACATAATTTCCTGACAATAATTTATTACTCTTAACGAAATAACTTTTACTGTATCATATGTTGTAAAGTAAAACGTGACCCGATGTCGCGGATGACGGGCAGAGAAATTAATACCTCGGCGAACGGAGAACAGACGACAATTATGTATAATAATAAGTAAGGAGGCGCGTTCGAGGAACAATAAACGATAGACAGAAATGTAACATCGCATTTTGACAACGTACTACATACCTACGCGCGCGCGCACACGCACACACACACACACACACATTACCTACAGGCGCAATCACACGGGAAAGATTCACGATTTAATCCACGTAATTGAACAATTAATTTGATTAATTGAACGGCGTAAGGAAGATGACACGGCGAATGACAATACAAATTGTATTGCGTTGATAAAAAAAAAAAAAGCACACGTAACACACACTGAGAGATATACAGGGTGATACTAAACGAAAATGATGGGACGAATTTGTGGGCGTAAGGTGAAAAAAAAATGAACCGTTTGGATCTTTCACTGTTGCAATCGACGGCGCAATGTTAACCAAGAAATTAGGAGCGACATTCTTTAACAATTATTCTTCGTTTTTTATTACAGTTTTCATGAGAACGTACATTTAATTATGATAATTATTACCTTCGCGGTGAAGAGATTTTCCACCACGAATTCAGACTTCTTATTTCTTTGTTAACATTAATTCGTAAAACAAACTTTTCCAATCAATCTTTTTTCACCGTATGCCCCTGTTTATTACGATTTTTAATATAAAAAATAAAAGAAGCAGATTTAAGACAGTAACTTGAATCAACATACGCTTTGTTAATACGTAGTGAAACGATTATCACGTAATTACATCATCAGCATACATAAATTACATGCTTATTTAATGATAATTAATTTTAATAGGTATCAGCCTTTTTTTTATTGTCGCTGAGACTCATTTGTACAAAGGGTATCCCCTCATTGTTTCAGAAGCGGTATTTAAGAAAAGAATTTTTCATGGATTATAAAATTTATATACATAATCATAAACGAATTAAAATATTGTATATAATGTACAGTATACACGCTACAAAAGTTATTGTACAAATTTGTTTTAGAGATCAATCAATTGTGTCTATACGTTTAATTATTAATTAGCTCTACACTTTTCTTACCCTTCGTTTCATACTAACTTTTACAAATGCTTTCAGTAGCCACTGTAAATTATATACAATAGAATAAAAATGAAACGCAATTTTTAATCGCACAATGCTTCGAACTTTCGCTGTATATAATACCACGAAGTCTCTCTATACCACTTGAAATAATAATTATTTCGCATGAAAGAAAAAGGAACAAGCCATTATTATACCGATTTAAAAGAAGAGTAAAAAAACGTATGTAACAGGTGAAGCAATATCCATGAAAATGGAAGAATAGAGTTTTTCACGTACATCTCCCTCCATATAGAAATTCCACATATCTAGTGAAAAAGTGGTTGAGAAACTAAACTGCTTGGGGAAAGGGTTTTGAGAAAACAAGCAAGATGAGAACGTTTATCCTGTACATACATACGTATTATTAATAACAAGTACACGAGCACACTGACACACGCGCGCCCTGAGTACCACCGCGCCGGGACCAATTGCAGTTTCATTTGCTTTCTCCAAATGAAATTACTTATTTTCGGTTATCAAGTTTGCGTCGAACAAGATATCAAGACTCGCGGTATTGAAACAATTATAAAGATGTCGAGCGGAATAAATCGGGGAATAAATTGCCATAAAAATAGATAAAAATTTGTTAAAGAAACAGGCTATAGAAACGATTAATAACGAAGCGAATTGTATTTTTGAAACTTCATTCATGTTAACGATTTCTTTAAATGTATTAGAAAAGACGAAGGAAATTGACACAGTACTCTGACGAGGAATTTAAAAAAAATATCAAAAATCAATTTGAATTCAGGGGAAAGTACATATGTATACGTGTACACAACGAATATCTATATACGTATAAGCTAACATAAATTATGTAAAAAGATCAGAGAGCGATATTGGAAAAAATGTTCAACCTCGCTGTACCTACGTACAGATAATTAAAGGTGAATAAAACTTAAAATACTTATTTTAGCGAGCGAAACAATTTGTTTCTCGTTAAATCTGTCCCGCGAACCGGAAACGGTGAATTGAATTCGCTCTAAGTGCGTACGTTGGAAATCCAGGCACACGACAAAGGAAGAAGCAACAGGAAACAATTACTTATCAACGTTTCAATCTGTATAAAGAAAAGAAAAAAATGCAATACATATCAGGACGCTTTAAAAAGAAATGTCAAACCAATAAAAAGTGATCGGGAATAAAGTTTTTAAACTAACAACTAGGGACGATGTAAACGAATAAAACGAGTAAAATGGGAAGAGGAGAATCGAAAAAAAAAAATTGAGATTATTGAGTATTAAATGATCACGGTATATCAGGGGTGCGAACACTATGGCCTCTGTACAGTGTACTCTGTACAATAGTACTCTATTATACGCGCACACACACAGACACACAGATACACACATATACAATTGCGTACACGTGTATACGCGCACACAAACACACGTTCGTTGATCACCGCCCTTTTGACTTTCTATTGTAGAGATCGAAGAGATATGTACCAGTTTTCTCTTGTAAAAATGCCGCGTCGATCTCCGGTCCCAGATTACGAAGAATCATTTCGTAGTTTAGCGACAGTTAGAAATATTTACGATACGAGATTTGCCTAAACAATTTATAAAAAGTATACGAGTATGTATCAATTTTATGGAATTAAATTTCTGATTATTACTTACATACGATTTGTACAGCGTATGCTTTCTAATGGACGTTTGTTTCCGATAGTCGAACAGTTGAAAATAACTAACGCAGGATTGAAATTATACAAATGATCGCCAATTTGTACAAGAGAGATCGTCGCGGTTCGACCACGATTAACCACTAATCACGGTAATTACTCACAGTTATCATTACGATTAGGTACACGAGTACCTACGCTGTCAAGCGACGGAAGGATCATGAAAATAAATGATGATTGAGTGACGAAAGAGTGACGACGAGTTCGTAACGTTACGCCGTTTCACCTTTCGTTTCGTTTTATTTCAGTCACCTTTCTTTTCAACGTCGGCGTGACGTCACCTTCATTAACTGATAAGGCGTTATTGATTTATTCTTGTAACATCATTAATCGTTATCGCTAACGATCACCCGTTATAATCGTCGCTCGAAAACCTTTATAAAAGTCTGAGGGCGTGAAAACGAGGGTGAGATCGATAGGAAAATTGAGTCAGGGCATATGGACGAGATACAGTGGCTGCAAGATGTATTATTTGTATAATAATGAATTCTTGACGATTTTTACACGTTGATCAATCACATATAATTGCATTAAGCATATCAATTTAAACAATTACGATAGTTATTAGGTGTACAAATAAGTTTCCGCGGTTTTTTATAAAAAATTAGGAATTTATTGTGAAGGAACAGTACATTTCGTTTTATTCAAAGTATTTTCCATCATTTGCCACTACTTTTCACCATCTTTCTGGCAACATTCGGATATCCCGTCGAAAAAACTCTTCATCTTTTGATGCTATCCACAAATCTACCCAATTTTTTGTGTCTTCATATGATGTGAAGCGCTGCTCAGACAGACCATGTGCCATCGACCGGAACAGGTGATAATCAGAAGGGGCTAAGTCTGATGAATACGGCGGATGGGGTAAAACTTCCCAGTTGAGTGTTTCCAAGTATGTTTTTACCGGCGCCACAACATGTGGACGAGCATTATCGTGTAAAAGAATAATTTTGTCGTGTCTGGAGTAGTAATGGGCGCGTTTTTCCTTAAGTGCCCGACTCAATCTCATCAATTGTGTTCGGTAGAGAGCTCCAGTAATGGTTTCGCTTGGTTTGAGCAATTCATAATACACGACACCAAGCTGATCCCACCAAATACACAGCATGAGTTTTTTTCCATGAATATTCGGCTTAGCTGTCGATGTTGATGGTTCGCCGGGCTTAACCCATGACTTTCTCTTCTTTGGATTATCGTAGTGAATCCATTTTTCGTCACCAGTGACTATACGATGCAAAAAACTCTTTTTTTTATTCCTGGCAAGCAGCATTTCACTCATGCATAATCGGCGTTCAACGTCTCTCGGCTTTAGTTCATATGGAACCCAATTTCCTTGTTTTTGAATCATTCCCAACGATTTTAAACGATGTGAAATTGCTTGTTGAGTCACTTGTAATGTAAGTGCAAGTTTTTTTTGCGTTTGGGACGAATCTTCCTCCAATAATACTTCTAATTCCATGTCTTCGTACACTTTCGGCCTTCCACTGCGTTCTTTGTCCTTCACGTCAAACTCACCGTTCTTAAACTTTTGAAACCATTCCTGACAACTTCTCTCACTTAAAGCAGCTTCACCATATGCTTCTAGAAGCAATCGATGCGCCTCAGCTGCAGATTTTTTCAAATTAAAGAAGTAAATCAAAAGTTCCCGCAAATGATGCTTATTCGGCACAAAACTTGACATTTTTGCACGAAAAAAATTACGTGATGCTGATACGGAATCACTAGTACTTTAAGGTTATGGTGTTGCCGGATGACGAAACTTGGGATATTACGTTTTACATCTGACAATTTCTCCATAACCTTCTGGTGGGGCCATGTTTTGACAAACTGCGGAAACTTATTTGTACACCTAATATTTATTAAACAGATCCAAAATGTAGAATCGTTTGTACCAGGTAAACTTGTTACTTTCACGTACAGTGTTGAATACGATTATAATATAACTTTCACCTCAATTTCCATGTCAATTCTGAATTGCGTGTGGGGTAATATAATTTTGTATATAATCGTGTTTCCTTTGCTCTTAAGGAGTGTACGTTCAAGATTTTGTCTACGGTTTCAGAGACAGAAATTTTTTAAATCACGATTCTACTTCTCATATAAGCTCTTGCAGTAACAATTTTACTAGGAAACATAGAATTTTAATATAAAGTTGAACCTATACCTATTCTAGAATGCTATACATACATATTGCGAAATACTTTTTGTATCCACTCTCTCTTGTCACGATCGACGATTGTGAGGAGTGATCGACACTAATGATCGACGGTACGAAACGCGAAAATGACATGAATAAATAAAGTTAAAAAAAAGGTGAATTATATATATTATATATATATATATAAATATATTATCTATTATTGTATCGTGAGTTGTGCGATGCGTTTGCGAATTTAAGCTAGTTCGTTTGTAAATAAAGACTATTTAACTCTTTGAAATGCTGAGAATTATTTCAACTCCAGTTTATCTGTGAAAAGAAGCCCAGAAGAAAAACCGACTTCGGGAAATTCATTTATTTATATCCAACAGGTACGTTTAGCTTATTAAATAAATGCTAATGAGTTAACATGATCAGAATTATAATAAAGAGTAATACGAGTCCTTTGAGTGTCTTCACAATGTGTTCACTCAGCTGATAAAACCATCGTGATAATTCACTATGTCGATGCAGCGAGCAAATAAATCGCGAATATTTATTGGACACAAGCTAATTGTTCATAAATCAGACACATTCCAATATTATCCTCGAGGGTAGTTCCGGTGTCCTGTCCAGGACCGAAGGCTATCCTTATTCGAAAGGGTGTCGCCCAGGTCTCCACCCTGCAGTTCCCCGCGTTGTCTAGCTCGTTTCTTTCACAGAGACTGTTGCCGCAGTGCTCCAAGTTGCAAATCCCGGCCTCGTTGTTTCCAGGCTTAAACAGTTTCAATCACCATAATCAAAACTAATATAATTTAATGTAATGACACAAAATAATCGTATGCGTAATTATCAAATTAAATAGAATCGAATAATTCTCTGACTTCAGGAATTTAATAATTTTCAATACAAACCTGAAATTAATATAACTCAGAGATGATTTATTCATCAGGATTAAGAAATATAATAAAGTATATCAATAATTTCATTATTAAATATTACCGTAATAAATTCTTCAAAGTCACAAGGGATAAGCACCCTGTCCCTGCATCGACTGCTCGCGAAATTCGATGAACCATCGTCCATGGCATTGGTCATATTCATCGTTCCAACGTCACCCGATCCAGACCCTTCGATGTCCGTATCGGTATTATTACTCGCATTTTGCCCAGTGAAATTCGCGTTACTGGGACGCTGGTTCGCCGTCGAGGAGTTTAAATTAGTATCGTTTGGATATTGTATTCTGGCCGGGCCAATTCTGAACGAGTCGGGAGTGCACGGGCTGTACGATACTCCGCACATTCCCCTCTCTTGACGAATACACAGCAGGTAGTCTTGATTAGCGAGGTACCGACCGTTCGATAAGAAATTGAACGTCTTCAAAGTTCCATTCAGACCCTGGAAATAATATACGACAATGTTTGAACGTAGAAATTGTCATAATTATGCAATTTTACTTCGAAATTGATAAAATATAACATGTAATAATTGTTATAATCCTTAATGCAATGTTTGATAGAATAATTCAGACACTAATTGATGACACGGTTCGGTGATCGCAGGCAGAAAAATTTTAATTGTATGCTAATAATGCAAATGGGTTAAAGACATAATTTTACGTTTAATTGATTCCATCAAATTTCAATCCATATCAGAAATGATCGCAGTTATTGATTACATTAATTAGATTTGATGTTCGATTATTACCTGAAAATACTGCAGGCATCCGCTGGGCGCTCTTTGCTGAAAATCCAACTGAACGATCCTCATTTCCCACATTCTTGATCGAAGCCCCCCGGGCAGCCGGAAATTCAGCGTTAATGACGCGTCCTCTTCGTTTAAATCTATGTACACTGGATGAAAAATGCGATCTCTTTACAAAAATGATTTTTCCCCAATAAATGTGGACTTTCTATGGAATTCGAAAAGATACGAGTTGGAACCTCTAAAATAACTTCAAATATGATTTCGAGTAGAAATAACTTCGGGTATCGAGGGTAGAAAAATAGAATTCTACTCACAATGCTGTCCGCTGTTCCACCCGCAAATCTGAAAGACACTTTGCCCGTTTCTAATTTCCATTACATCCTGATCACAAACGCCCGTCCTTAAGTTCGGTTGACCCTTAGACATTAAAAAAATATTCTAACTATACCGTTAGGTATCAATTATTGCACGTATATTTATCGTTAATATGTCTTGTGAGAAAAGACATCTGTTTATGACAAAAAGAACACGCCGATTGGTAGTACGATTCTGGGGTTAATACGCTGTTAGTAGAGCAAAGAGTAGAAGAGTTGGCTTACTATGTTGAAGTGTAGGAAATCGATCCTAAGCTGGCCGACCTGTGTATCGATCTTCCTCACCGTCACGGTACAGTTCATGGGCCAGTCGATTAGATTCGGGAACTCGGGGCTGATCACGTACGTCAGATTGTTATCCACTGTATGGTCACAACTCGCCGTGACTTGTTTTCATGATGCAACAAACAAATTCAAATGTAAATCAATGATACAATCTAATAAATTGCTGTATAAGAATTTGTATAAAATTTATATTTACGTAAACGCATATCATTTTTAATGCATTAGGTACGTGTTATTAAGATGAGAACTTATCTTCGATCAATAGGGAAGGGTATCATTTTTCATTTTGAATATTTCTTATTAGAATTTAATGGATTTTCTGATTTTAATCAATCATCTCGAGTCGAGCCAGTAATTTCACGCAGGTAACGGTATCAGAGAAGAGGAGAAAACCGGAAAATGAGAAGAAGAACAAGAAACAGGATAAACGGGAATGATTGAAGCTCGCGTTCAATTCACTGATGTGTACACGCGCTTAATAAAGTTCAATAAAAACAATTGAGAAATGTTTGCGATACGATTCCTAATATTTGAACGGATAACAAATTCTGACGCAGATATTGGCCCAATATTTGTGGACTTTGCATTTCAAAAGATCCTTAAAATATGTTCGTACCTGTAACTTAATTTACTGTCGATATTGGGTTTCTCCTGAAAAAGAACTCTGCGATATTTCATTCCATAATAGATACTGTGAAAACTGGAACTCTTTCAGTCACTATCTCAAATATAAAAAAAATCCACATCGATGTGTTCCCTCCATCGAAAAAACAGGTATTATTTTTTCAGTCAATGCATTGATATAGAATTTTTATCAGGAACGAGAGATAGTATGCCTTCCTCGCGATGTACGGTAACGGGTTGTACAGTTATTTAATTGGCCCACGTACGTGTCCCAGATGTTCCGCCAATTTTATTTTTCGGGATCGCCGTGTAGCAAAGCCAGTGCGAAGCTAAACCCGTTAGATCGTGAAAAACCAACGTTCCGCTCTCCCTCTATCTCTCTTGTGCTTGGGAGATCACGAAAGAGGCTATCGACGGTGATTTACGTTCAAACCTTGTGTATCTTTGATCTTTTGATCAGAAAACTCTTTGGCTCATTTATTTCTGCTCACTTAAACGATCGAGCGTATTGAAAATCGTATATTAATTATTACATTGCGGGAGTAAAATCTACGCAGGGCTTGAATAGAAAGTAATATAATCAAAGTGTCGTGTCTATACGATGTTACGATTAGGAATGGATAAAAGCTGGCGCGACTCAAACTTCTGTAGCCGTGAACAGATGCAAAACAGTTTGTTGCGAGTCAAAGCGAGTCTGTAAGTAACAGGTTAAAACAGAATTCCTCGCGGTTACGGAATCTTTGAGAAACGGTACGGCGTACACGTCTATATAATATTCAAGTCTCTCCGGGTTGGTTTAAATTATTCAAACTATTCAAATTGTACCGCTATAATGGTTAAGAACGCGTCCCACGGAATCCGTACCGACTGGCTTTTAATTCGGTGTACACCGGGTGTTCCACAAACAGAATGCTTTATTTATGATCTTTGACACTTATTTAACTCTTACATCGATCCAATAATTAATTGTTCTTCACGAAACTACAAAAATGAAGAAGTCAACCATCAAGATGAATCGTATACCAAAGAATTGTATTTGAGATGCGACAATTAACTATTGAAAGGAATATCCTAAAGATACTTACGAAAGGACATAATTGATAAAGGAAATTCTTTGTAAAGTAATAAATCACAAGTACAATTGAAATTATTTTCGCGGAAAATGCCAATTTCGTGTTTATTGAAATTTTCGCGCAAAAATTGTGTAACTATGTTAAAAATTTGTTTCGCTAGAGGAGACTATTAATGGCAATGACTCTGTCAACTCCCTAGTTAACGAGTTCTCGTTCAGGCATTCAACGCTTTTAAAGGGGCTATAACGCCGGTTGCTCTATTCAACCCCCCGGGTTAACATTTTTCACAAGAGGAAGCAACCATGAAAAGTTTACGAAGCGGCGGCGGTCGCCTTTCTAAGGGGAAGAGAAACGGCGTCTGATTTTTCAGCTCGTTTAACCGTACGTTGGATTCACAAGTGGATGGATAGGTTAAAAAATAGAAGGGGAAGAAGAACGTGAATTACTGTATTGCCAATACTTACAGACGCAACAGACACCGAAACCGAGTGCGCACCGCCCATAAGATTTCCCTCGTTGGATTCTACACTCGTACGTGTTCATGCATATACCCCTTCGACGTTTGTCCTGCGATAGACATTCCTCTTGTACGGGTGTAGGGAAAAAATTGAGAACTATTGAACAAGAATGATTACATTCACTTTGATTTACGTGTACTGTTAGGATTCAACGTGATAGGATGTACATTTAAAATTGAATTCAGAACTACGGTCGTTGCTTTGTGAGCCAACGTTTGGCAAATATAATTAATTCTATTTTAATTATATTTGAGTATAATTAAATGCCAGTAAATTAAAATTGGATTTTACATATTGAACGAATACCAATAATAATTATGAAGTCACCTTTTAAATTAAAAAATAATTTCTAGCTTTTTATCAGAGATAATGAACAGTATACATACAGTTCATTATTGATTGATATTAATTGAAATTTATTTCAATGATTCGATTCTAATCGATGTTCAACGATCACTAAAATTCTCCATAGAATGTCAATAAAGGTGTACTAAAAAGATAAGAAACCTGTTAATTTAAAATTCATTAGGTGCGAATTCATTGAGCAAACATACTAACTTAAGCGCCTGTCATCGACTGTCACTATCGTCGACAGTCACTATCAATTAGCAACTAAAGTGATAAATTAAAACTATAATCACCAAATGACTGCTGCTGTTTGACTAGTATATAAGAATTATTCTACCATTATTGATCACTATCACAGATATTCAAACTGAATCCTCTTGATATTTGATAGGTCTGTTGTTCAGATACTTTCGTAAGAGAAATGCTAATGTATACTAATATAAACACGTGCAGTACATTTAATATTTCATAAATAAAAAAATTTCGTAGATATCGTTGAAAAATTATATTCTCAAAAACATGAATTATCTGCGGTCTAATTTCAATTAAGTATGGCACATGATTTAAAAAAATGAGTGAAACAGGCAGGGAATATTTCATTACCCCTGGAAATCGCAGTCGCCGTCGAGTCTGATCCCTGCACCGGTTTCTGCACGTTTTGGCTGGGCCATAGGTTCAATCCCATCAATAACCATTGTTCGCTGGGAACAGGTAACACCAGCAGAATGCACAAAGTTATTGGAAACCACTTGTACGGACCTGTCCGATCCGCGAATATCGCTCGAATCAAACGGGCCGCGATCCATCCGAGGATCATCGTTCGGATTCACCTGTGATCGCGCATTTGCGATCGAGAGGATCGGGAATACGGCGACCGACTGACCATGACCGGTGAGACCGGTAACACGTGTGTTTTCTGGACCCCTTTCTGCTACTACGGTTACTTTTACCGTGCGCTTGATACAAATACACTGCCGCTCGAGTACGTCGACACTTGCACGGTCCTAATAAAAGAAAATATCAAAATTCAGTTTCGCGTATTTTATTTCACTGCCTTTGGGCCTTTCATTAAATGCATTTCTAATTAAAATGTAACAAAAATAATTATACATTCCTTTCCCCTATGTTTTAATTAATTATCGCTTTTACTACTCTGGCCGTTCCGGTAAACTGCGCGTTCATTGTTAGAGAATTGTGTTACACGTTGGTTCCAGCTCAAGAATTATATTCAGTCTTATAATAAAATTGTATTTAATTAATCCGAAGTTCTTCTGTGAATTATATTGACAGCCAGAGATTGGCTTTGGTGAATATTAACAGTTGGCTGTGCAAGAAATTTTAAATGAAATCAGTTAATGGCAAGAGTACGTCTTGTGCTTGGAACTGAGAAACTTCGCGGGAACTTCTCGATTAGCGTTCAGAACGAATCGCAAGCGTTCTAATTACATTCAGATTAAACCCGATTAAAGAAGAGAGTGCTATTTATTTAATTGAAAGTTCTCCAGTTACATCAATAGATGCTTCAGTACTTAAATGCGATATAATTGTATAGTTCCTCTTTCACGTATTTGTCTCTTATCTATTAGTAGGTGGAACACTTCTTGGATGTCAACGAATATTAGAATCATGAGTTCATATCATAAAAATAAAATAAGTATTTTGCAAATAATCTTTTCAGATTATTATAGTATTCATTATCTAACATTCGATGATGAAACTCTGAAAATTAGGAAAGCATAAATATTGATATATAAATAACTGTTGCGATATTTACAGTGGTAGAAAACAGTACTGGCACATTTTTTTCAAATGAAATTACTTTTCTAATATTAAACGAAACATCATAATTTTTTGTGCGATACTAGAACACTCCGAGCAATAAAAATTTGTTTACAATTTTTGTTGGGCAGAGTCGCGAAGAAAAAAATGGACGTTGCGTTTTTCAACTTTTTTATTAAATGTAATATTTAATACAAAAATCTGAAAGCTCTCGTTTTCATATTTAAACAAGTTATATACTTATACATGTACAAAGTTACATAAAAATCGATGGAGGCATCACACATAAAAATTCTTTAATTCGTTATATCTCAATTTTACAGAAAATCATGAATGACTATGTAATTTTCCATTCTAATCATTTGTAACTCAGAACGTCATTAATCGATTCTGATGAATAAGCTTTAAGGTAAAGAACTTTGACTCAGTAAACGTGCATGATTTGACAATTTTATTATGTTTTACAAATTTTTAATATAGAAATTAAACTTTGTTGGTGTTTTTTAAACAGAGCTTCTGCTTGAGAAAAATGTAATCGGTAAAGATGCGCTCCACCGAAATGAATACGTCGACAGAGGGCCAGTCATGCGCGGATCGTGACCGTGGCTAGTTGCATTGTATACTGCTGATACTGCTTACTGCTCTTTCGATATGGCTACCGTAAGGTT
>SHCU01000005.1:263810-292021 GCA_004307685.1 Ceratina australensis
AATTCAGTTTCGCGTATTTTATTTCACTGCCTTTGGGCCTTTCATTAAATGCATTTCTAATTAAAATGTAACAAAAATAATTATACATTCCTTTGCCCTATGTTTTAATTAATTATCGCTTTTACTACTCTGGCCGTTCCGGTAAACTGCGCGTTCATTGTTAGAGAATTGTGTTACACGTTGGTTCCAGCTCAAGAATTATATTCAGTCTTATAATAAAATTGTATTTAATTAATCCGAAGTTCTTCTGTGAATTATATTGACAGCCAGAGATTGGCTTTGGTGAATATTAACAGTTGGCTGTGCAAGAAATTTTAAATGAAATCAGTTAATGGCAAGAGTACGTCTTGTGCTTGGAACTGAGAAACTTCGCGGGAACTTCTCGATTAGCGTTCAGAACGAATCGCAAGCGTTCTAATTACATTCAGATTAAACCCGATTAAAGAAGAGAGTGCTATTTATTTAATTGAAAGTTCTCCAGTTACATCAATAGATGCTTCAGTACTTAAATGCGATATAATTGTATAGTTCCTCTTTCACGTATTTGTCTCTTATCTATTAGTAGGTGGAACACTTCTTGGATGTCAACGAATATTAGAATCATGAGTTCATATCATAAAAATAAAATAAGTATTTTGCAAATAATCTTTTCAGATTATTATAGTATTATTTCAGATTATTATAGTATTATTCAGATTATTATAGTATTCGATGATGAAACTCTGAAAATTAGGAAAGCATAAATATTGATATATAAATAACTGTTGCGATATTTACAGTGGTAGAAAACAGTACTGGCACATTTTTTTCAANGGATGTCAACGAATATTAGAATCATGAGTTCATATCATAAAAATAAAATAAGTATTTTGCAAATAATCTTTTCAGATTATTATAGTATTCATTATCTAACATTCGATGATGAAACTCTGAAAATTAGGAAAGCATAAATATTGATATATAAATAACTGTTGCGATATTTACAGTGGTAGAAAACAGTACTGGCACATTTTTTTCAAATGAAATTACTTTTCTAATATTAAACGAAACATCATAATTTTTTGTGCGATACTAGAACACTCCGAGCAATAAAAATTTGTTTACAATTTTTGTTGGGCAGAGTCGCGAAGAAAAAAATGGACGTTGCGTTTTTCAACTTTTTTATTAAATGTAATATTTAATACAAAAATCTGAAAGCTCTCGTTTTCATATTTAAACAAGTTATATACTTATACATGTACAAAGTTACATAAAAATCGATGGAGGCATCACACATAAAAATTCTTTAATTCGTTATATCTCAATTTTACAGAAAATCATGAATGACTATGTAATTTTCCATTCTAATCATTTGTAACTCAGAACGTCATTAATCGATTCTGATGAATAAGCTTTAAGGTAAAGAACTTTGACTCAGTAAACGTGCATGATTTGACAATTTTATTATGTTTTACAAATTTTTAATATAGAAATTAAACTTTGTTGGTGTTTTTTAAACAGAGCTTCTGCTTGAGAAAAATGTAATCGGTAAAGATGCGCTCCACCGAAATGAATACGTCGACAGAGGGCCAGTCATGCGCGGATCGTGACCGTGGCTAGTTGCATTGTATACTGCTGATACTGCTTACTGCTCTTTCGATATGGCTACCGTAAGGTTTTATCGAAAACGACGTTGAAAAAGGCAGTTATCAAAATCGGCGAAGAATTACCGAGGTCCAGCGAGTTGGTGAGTCAAACTAGAAAATAATTCTCTTAATTCTTGTTTTACCTACAGCTTTACACGACGCGTACAAGCTCGAGAGGTTCTTGATAACCAAAAATAAACAATGGAAAGATATAATCATAGCGTTAAGATAGATAGTATTAATTAAAGATCGCTCGATTCGCAGTTTAGGATCGTTCGTTTAATTGAACCTAGATGATTTAGGGATCGTTATAAAACTTGTCACTCAGCTACCATAACCTCTCTCGTCTGGTTTTGAGCTTCGCAGGTTTCCTATTATTTTGGTTAACGTCTACAACCTATGTTCGTTCCCGTTGTATTTAAACGATTATTAAAATCTTTTTAGACGCTTCAAACCTGTTCGCTTTAAACAAGCATTGGTTTAAGTAGAATCTCATTCGGTTTTCGATTTATTAAAAATCGTCGTGTTTTGCACGATTTTCACCGTGTAACTTTGATATTGTATATAAGACGGTGCAATGATTATGTTTCGATTTTTGATTGCAAAGTTATTTATAATATGCCAGTAACTTTGCAAGCCTCTGTGTTAAACGGTTTGTTAGTGGTAAAGATTTGTGCAACAATTATTGTACGGATCATGCAAGGTTCTAATTGTTGGTAAGTAGCTGGAACAATTCCAGCGAAGACTACGAACAGTAATTATATACTATAACAATTTGTAATGAATAAAAGAGTAAGAGTATGATGTGAATAATTTCCTTTTGAGTGCAACTCTTTCAGAGTTGCTTTAAACCTAGTACATACGTGTAAGTATATGCATAAGAATTGTGTTTCATTTATTTTAAAACAAAGTGCGTTCACACGTTGACGAGAAAATAGAACAGAAGTGTCGTTATTCGTTTGTTGCTGAAACTCTCTGTTCAGCAATATTTTCTTCGACACAGTATGACAGTATTAAAACAGTCGATTATGAGGAAATTTATGCTTAGACTCTGTTTGGTTTAACATAAATATTTACGATAATTTTAAACAAAATGTTACATGTGTCGAATTGTTTAAAATACGTAAATAGTAACATACAGCATTGAAAAATGGGTAAGTATAGTTATTTAAAGTTTGTAGCTATACAATAATGAAATTCACAAAGAGAATTGAAATACAAATGAACACGAGTTAAAATTACCTGAGTTATTCAGCCATTATCTACTGAGAAGAATTCACTTTACATTTTAGCAATTGTGTTAGTTAAATGATCTTTCATTTACATTTTAGTATAGATAAGTATGCATATATTAATACAATAATTAGTCCCTCTTGCAATTAGTAGATAAGTACCTTCAAAAGAAAAATGATTGCAGTGTAGTTACACCTACGAAATTCTTTGAGAACGTAATGATCCTGATTATCCTGATCTGTTTTATTCTTCCGATTCACGAAGCATCATAGCACTTTTATCTTTACAGAAGAAACAACGGAATTATTTCTTATCAACCCTGGGCCAAAAACATGCAAAACTTCGATGATCTCGACATCGAGGGTCGCACTCCCTCGCACCTGCCAGAAGCTGACAAAGAGAAGGTAATTTCAATTTACGGTGAATTTTGTCTTGAAGTAATTAAGTGCATAAGAATTAAAAACTAACATACAGACAGAATTTTTGAAGTATCTTTAAGTATCCATCGGAAACGATCATTTTATCGAAATGGCCAGAAAGTTTCCTTATAATTTACACAGTTATCCAGCGAACACTAATCTATATCATAAGAATGTTTGAATCCCGCAGGAAGAGTACGATCGGAAACGTTTGATGCGTAGCAGCGTGACCGCGGAGGATGGAACCCTGAGACCGATTTACTCGGAGACCGAGGACGGCGACATTTGGTGTCACATCTGTAACATAGCATTGTTCGGCGCGCACAAGCTGTTGAATCACAACGTGTGCAACAGACACAAGATGAAACTGAACGAGTGGCCGTACTCAGTCCTACTGTGGTCGAAACAATCTGATATCGCAAAGACAGTTGCGCCGGTGCAGTCGGCCGCGATTAGTGATGGCCTGGCGCCCGGCGAGCCGGTGCCGCCTGGCATGGAGGATCAGATCACAAGGACGACTACGATTCAAATGAGCCTCAATCGGCACAGGAGCTCGCCTTTGGTCGGCCTCGAGTATTTGCTCGAGCTGGTCGACAACGATTCCTGTGAGCCGAGTTACACTTGCGTCTTGTGTGACAAACGCGGCGACCCGCGCACGGTGATGGCGCACATCACTAGTTACAATCACAGGATCACGTACCTGAACAGACATTTCCCGACGATATCGCGTGCTATCATGGAACTGCCGCGTACACCGAATTACAAACGCGGGGCGAACGAGATATCTGTGTTAGTGGCTAAGAAGATAGAAGAACGATTCGGCAGGCTGCAGCCGCAGCTGGTCGACAAGAATCAATTCGAGAAAAACAGGATACAGTATATCAAAAGGGTCTATCAGGACTATCACTTTAGGTAAGTTCCGATTATGGTGTACTATTGTAATTTCTTTATTTCTCTTTTTCGTTTAGCTTTTTAACACCGTAACTTTGAAAGAGTATTTGCTGGAATGTAATCACGTTTGTACGTAGAATATGGCAAAACTTTTCGTCCTTTCGCTTATACCTTGTAGAACTTGTACAATGACTTTTTAACAATTTCTTTACATTCACCTATTATTCCTCCGTTCGTTAAAAGTTTAATTAAGTTTTCATAGTATATTGCTTAAAGAGATATATTCTCTCATAAATATAGATTTAATTAAACTTGGTTAAAGCAGAAAAAAGTAGACAGCTTACTGATTTTTACTTTATTCAAAGACGGACGAACTTCTTTTCTAATGTAAAAGTTGTTTCCTGCATTTGATGAAAAATCGTTCGTACATACGATCACGTCGATTTCGTATTGTATTTTTAATGTATTGGTAATTCGCCAAGTTTCGCGTGAGCTTTCATTGAGAAATCACTGTGGCTGTTTCCTACGTGCAGGGAAACGCCTGAGTTAACGTTTATGGACGTTTATGATGTTCGATGGGTGACGAACTTCGACGAGAAGATGGCCGAAATGAATGATAGTTGTTCTAAGAAAGGTGAGTATTACTTTATTTAGTAATCTTCATTTTAAACGTGCTAATTACCGTTTTAAGTAATAATTTTGCAATCAAGATTCATCATCTATCGACGAGAAACTGGTAGACGACAAGCGTAATAAAAGTGACGATAAGAAAAGTGATAAGCCGCTGAAGAAGTCGGAGACAAAATTAGAAACGACCAAATCGTAAGTTAAATATTTATAATAATAATAATGTCTATTTTTTTTTATTATTTAACTTAGGCGTGATACATCTGTGTATAATATATGATAAATATGATATAAATCATTTTACTTCACTTACTTTCACACGAATCACAAGAGATTCACATAAAAGTTGCGCGATTTAAAATTTCAATTTTGATCGTCACTGCAAGACCGACAATTTCAAAAACACGGATTTGTGCATCGCTAACTGAAGTGTCAGGTTCATTTCAGATCTTATCCTTAAAATCTATCTTTTCTAGGGGATTCAAGATACGCATTCTAACTAGGGATAAACTAAGTATCCGTAAACCCTTAGACTGCAAAGACGAGGAGATTCCGTCAATAAAAAAATCGCCTAAACGTCCTTCGGACGAAACGAAATCTCTCTCCTCGTTGTCCTCGATATCCAGCAGTCCTTCTCCATCGCGCTCTAGATCCAGATCGCCCATGCGGAGTCGTAATTCCATCGCATTAGAGAAACCTAATAGATATCGTAGCAGTAAGTCCCGATATTCGAGGGACAGAACCCATTCGCGAACCCGTTCTCAATCGCATTCGCGTTCACGAACGCCGGAACCGTTGCGCGAGAGAGACAAGTGGGACAAGTACCGTGAACAGATCAGAAGAGCCGAGGAAACATTAGACAGATCTTTGAAGTTCCATGAAAAAAATCCTGAAAAGCATCCGTCCTATCCAGATGAATGGAAAAAGTTTTGGAATCGACGTTACAAGGAATTGCAGGCAGAGGGCAAGGATCCTGGTAAACACGATTTCAAACCTGAATGGATCGAGTTTTGGAACAAACGAATGCGGGAGATTCACAATGAGCAATTGCAACAACGGAAAGAAGAGATTAGGAAAAGATTGGAACTGCCAGAAGACAAACCGCAAATTGAGAAATGGGTTAGGAGGGAAAGAACCCCTCCGAAGAGAAGGCACCGAGTAGAGAGCGATGATGAAGTAGAATACGTTGGGACAAAGACTATTAAAACTGATTACTATGATCGTCACGAAGTTAGAGAACGCGATTATGGGTATTCTTATGTGAGAGGTCGTGGTAGCATGAATTACAGAACGAATTATTATCCGCGTGGACTTCCGCCCAGAACCCGACCGATCCATTACGCGACACCTTATCCGGTAAAGGATAAATCGCCCAGCCCGATTCCTGAAGAGGTTTTAACAGAAGAGTTAGAAGTTGTTGGTCTCTTGCGATTGTTAACTGCTTTGGAAGGGCAGTTGGGCTCCCTGGGACCCAAGATAGTCTCGCTACTTTCGAAAGCCTTGGCGGCTGAGAAAGCAAGGCCGAATTCAGCTGAAGAGCTTTTATACGACGAAGAAGTGAGTGTTTTATTTGAAACTGTTAAGGAGAAACTGAAAGGGCAACTGTTCGCGGGGATGATTGAGAAAATGGCGATCAATCCAACGAAGTCGGCCATTCAGAACATCGCTCAGTTGCTTCACAAAGCTGCGGAGAGCAAAAAGAAAAAGGAGGAAGAAGAAAAGAAGAAGAAAGAACTGGAAAATGCTAAGTCGGTCAGTTACGTTCCCAGGCCACTTTATACTAGGCCGGTAGAAGTTGCCGCTCCTATTATCAAATCCGAGCCTGTTAGCGTGCCGGGGGTTGGCACCGTAGACAAAGTAGCGATAGCACAAGAGATAGCGGCTGCTCTAATAGCACAAGGTAGAACGAACGTGTCGCAAGAGGAACTAGAAACTCTGATTAACGCAATTGTTGGCATGGCAGAAGCTTCGAAGAACTCGGACAAACCAGTAACCACGGCCGCCTTCGTGAAAGGACTGTCATCCGGCAGTACTTCACTGCCACAGGCAACCACCGCACCGGTTATCTCAACCACTGCTGACGTGATCGAGAGACCAACATCTAGAATGGAGAGTCTATCCGACATGGACCTCAAATCACTTCTACAAAATTTTAAAGATCTAAGCAGTCAGGAACAACACGGATTAATAAACTTTTTGAAAAAATTAGAAGCTACCGACCCGGTCAGAGTCGAAAAGCTAAGAGCATTCGTCAATTTAGGCACGAGTACTACGATCTCATCCAAAATGAAATTAGAAGAATCGGAGAAAGGAGAAGGTGGTTCTATGAAAGCTAGTAGAAGCGTGTCACCGTTTTCGGGGAGAAAGGACCATGACAAGTGGAAAAAGGACGAAGATAAATGGAAACCGAAGATAGATATGTTCGCGAATGATGACGAAGAAGAGGAGCAGCAAACGAAGAATGACACTGACGATAAACAGAAGACTAAATTGGACTTGTCTGACGATGATGACGATTACTCGTTCGAGGACATTTATAAAGCAGCGGATAAAAACGTGAGCGAGAACGAAAAGAAAAAGAAATCTCGGTTTTCTAAATCCGTCTCGAATTCCCCTCGGTCCTGGACCAGGTCGCGATCAAAGTCCGCTTCGAGATCGCCTGTAAGGTCGAAAGAGTCGAAGAACCACGATCCTAACGCGATTTTGAACGAGACTAAGAGGTTGATAGCGAACATCATGGGAGATCTACCGAATAAGTATGTTCCCAAATCGCATTTACCTGTAGAAAATCAGCCAGAGCAAAGTGTCAGTAATGATTCGATGAATAATAGTTCTACAGCGCCAGTGCCAACTTTCTATAATCAAGATTATAGTCATAATAATCAGCAACTTCCACCTGTACGCCCTCAGGGAAGTTTGACTTATCCAAATATCAACCCACAGAATTTTAATTATAATCAGCAAGTTTATGGTACCAATCCAGGTTACGTGGATAATAGCTATAATTATCAGGGTTACGGAAATGTGGGGAATCAATACGGTGGGCCATCCATGACAAATCAGTATCAAAATTATGACGCGAATAATTACGGTGGACATTCATCAAATTATCAGCCGCAGCAACAACAGTACGGAAATTACATGCCACCACAGCAGCAACAGCGGTTTTATTAAAAGTTTGATTTACACTTTCAGTTTATATTTAGAAAAACGATTCTTAATAATATATTTTTATTTGCATTAAAAATTAGACTTTTGTTTTCATTAAAATTAATCTGGTTTTTTACCGATTGTTAATTATATTTGGTGAATATATATATAGGAATAACAATGGCAATAGTCGTTTCTCGTCTGCAGATTTCAGATATATTTGTGCTGCTCAATTTCTCAATCGATTAAGCGAAAATAAGAAAACTTTCACAAAGATATCCTTGGTTCGTATTTCATTCGAAATTTCCCCGAACTTTATTCCCCCGTCTCTGACATTGAAAGAGTTGATAACCAACATACGTGAAATGAAATTTTCTTAACAGTGTTCGTTCGTTGAAAAACGTGGAGTGAATGTGATTAGATTAAAGAAAGTATTAAAAATAAAAATACAGTAAACGATGAGACAAAAGTAAGTAAAAATAACTGAGAAATATGAGGAGAAAAATTGACGAAATTCTAGTTTCAAATTTTTTTAAAGTAAATTGTAATTATTGGAATGGATTACTTTCGCACCATCAAATAATGTGATTAAAGAATTTCAGATATATGCATGTTATAATGAAAAATGTGTTATGAAGAGAAAAGTCGGAAGTAAACTACGTTTATTTTTACAATAACCTTTAATATTTTCAAAAAAACCTTCATTACGCTACCATTTGTAATTTCTCCACATATAATGATAAGATGTATTGTAAAAGAACAGTAATATAATCTAAAAACTAATAAACAGTTTCGTTTGTAAATAAATTGAATCTTTTACCTTCGTGCAAAATTTAGAAATAATTGTAGTAATAATAAGATTGTCAAGGAATAAGTAAGCAATAAAATTAGGATTATTGTTACAGGAAAAGAAAGATTGTATTATGAAATTTAGTTTAATTGTATATAAAAAGAAAGAAAGTGGATAAACAAAAAATATTTAATTCTGTCTTTTGATGTACATTGTCTTTACATTTTATTTAATAAATATCATTGAAGAGAAAACTGAACAAAAGCGTGTGTACATGTATATATGTATACATACATATACCACATACCTAAAGTAATTAGGAATTTTATTTGGACAGTTTATTTTAGTATTTTATTCAACTAATCAATTACTTAGCGTTATAATTAATTAATCACGGTGCACTTGACTAGATAATCAATAAGTTATTATCTCGTTATACATATACATAGAGTACCGTGTATTATCACAAACAATCGTATTTTAATTACAAGTATATAAATTAATCAAAAAGAAGCTCATACAATATTTACAATATTTCTTTACAAACTTTTAGTAAACTTTTAGGAATTGCATTTTTTCTTATTATATTATTAGGTCACGTTTCGTAAGTCCTTCTGTTTGTTCGTTTTCAGATACATTTAACTTAACTGAATTTAATTTCAAGAAATAAAGAAATTATATTCATGATGAATCTCGTAACATGATTAAGGAAATTACATTGTATAGTAAAACTATTAATTTCCGCTCTCAATTGTTATTAACAGAATAACAAAATTAAATCTGAAATTTCATGAAAACATTTTGATTTAACGATTATTAAGTGACAGAACCGACGATACGGCCTAACTTTACTTTGGAACGAGACCTCTGGTTTTCGGGTAAACCGGAGCCGGTATTTGCTGGATCTTGCCCACGCTTTTGGGCCTGATTTTCGCCGATTGTAGACGAGGTTTCGCCTTAAGTTTTGCATTAGACGCGTCGACGTCGATATCACCCTCGTCCCTCAAAGCCTCCTCGAGAACTGCTTGAATAGTAGGAGCGATCGCAGGTCCCTCATAATCCAAGGTAGTCCTGGCAGGCATATCTAAATCCAGGTTCAAAATATTTTCGCCGGCGTAACGGCAACCACGTCCCATAGCGAGAGCTATCCTAGCGTACTCCGAAACTGGTCTCCTAGCTCCAGGAATCGAAGTAGGTCTCTTGATTAAATCGATACTCGAAGGATCCGGATCTTTCACTACCCAACAATCCTCCTCCTCGTCAAGATGAATCCTGGACAAAATTTTGTTCTTCTCTTCCTCAGGAATGAAGTTCTCAATTATTAAATACTTTAACTTTAACTCTTTCATTAACTCGTGCTGAGTTTGTTCCAATTCTCTCCTGTCTCGATTAAAATCGTTAGTGACGTCTTCCAATTCCTGTTTCAAGACTTGCAGCTTGTTGAAACACTTCCGAAGCTTTCTCGATTTAACGTCCACTTCTTGTTGTAGATTCGTGTAAGTTTCTTTCACACCAAGCATCGTTACTTCTTCGTCTTCAAGCTTCTGTTGCATTTCAACCTCCCGTTTCTTTCTCTCAGCAATCTCGGCCGCTTTCTGTTCTAAAGCTCGCTGCTGTTCGTTAGTATGATCGATTATGTTCTTACCACCGCACAGCATTTTACTCTCGAGGTCCTTAATCCTCGTTATCAGATTCTCTGTTTCCTGTTTCTCAGCTTTCAACTGTTCTGCTATCAATCGTTTGTCCGTTTCCACTTTGTTATCCTCTCTGCTGTCTTCGGCCTCGGATTCGGATTCCGCAGTCTCATCCTCTTTCTTCCGTTTCGATTTCTTCCTTCTACTCTTCACCATTCCTTTCTGAGCCAACTTCTCCTTTAACCTGCCGATCTCTTCTTGATACTGTCTCAACAGAGCATCCTTTGGATCTTCGTTAATTCTAGGCTTATTCTTAATATTCTTAGCTCTATTGGCGTAACGCAAAGTAGTCAGAGTTTCATCATAATTATAGCTAGCCGGGCCTATATTTGCGACCATAATCGTTTTCGAGTTACCACCCAATGAATCTTGAAGCAATCTAGTTAATTTTGAATCTCTATATGGTACATGAGTCGTTTTTCCATCTACCAAGGCTGAAATCACGTTCCCCAAAGCTGAAAGGCTTAAATTAATCTTGCTCGCCTCCTTCAGCCTCTCGCCCGAGGCACCGGTTTTACTTTGTCTCTCGCTACCAGCCAGATCGACGAGATTCAAACGACCGACCCTGATCCCGCCATTGTCCCCTATAGAACCCATTTCAATTGTAATCAGAAATATCGCGTGCGATCTGGAACTGTGCTCGTTCATATTTGTAGCTCCTATAGTTCTGTTTTGATTCCCGGTATTCATTAATTGCTGAATCTCCGCCGCGCTTTTGCACACGGAAGTCGACAAATCCTTAACGAAGACCCCAGTGTCAGGTTTCTCTTTCAATTCAAATCGAAGGGACTGATCTGGCTGCAGCAGATCTCTTATCTCTTCTTGATAGATCTCCAAATAACTGGCTCTGACCAGGTACTGCATGTTCTCGGATCTGCCGATGTGATTGAATATGTGCTCGAACGATCTGGGAATCACGCCACGTTTCTCGAAATCGTTTTTCAAACCTTCCATAGTGTACGTTTTTCCAGTGCCCGTTTGTCCATAAGCGAAGATGGTCCCATTGAAACCATCGAGGACAGAGGACACCAGCGGTCGTACAGTCTCTTCGTAAAGCTCCTGCTGGCTCGAATTCCAGTCGTAGACAGCATCAAAAGTGAATACCTTTACATTGTCAGAGGACGGGTCGTCGCGAGGATGACGTATTTCCACCACCCCTCGCGTGGGGTGTACATCGACCACCCTCGTATAATTTTTGCTTTTCTCTTTTTCGTCCATTGGCCGACATCTTACTACCACTTGCACACATTGCGTGACCACGTCCGTGGAATTCGACTTCGAGCTCTTCTTTTTCCATGTTTTCCCTTGATTCTCCATTTCGAACTGCAATTTATAGAATCTTTTATGTCTTGATTTCTTTTTACTATTTCACTCTATAATTTAAAGATAATATAATTTTAGAAAAGTGACAAAAAAATGAATAGAAATATTATACTCATAGGTAGATGTATCTTTTTATTAAAATTTTATTCACTTGAGTGTTAAGTTTATTAAACAGTAATTCGTAATTTAATAATTATTTCTGCTCCGATAGTAGTATATTACAGAAACAAGAAAATAATACGTTTGCCAAGTATATACGAAAATGTTAGTTGACAATTGTTAAAAATTCGTTAAGAATCGTTTGCAGTAAAAGAACAATTCTATGAAGTATTTATAAACGTAAATCCCTCCTGACAATTTAAAAAAATTCATCAAAGATCATTTGTAGTAACTATTCTTAACCAAATAGCAGATATTAATCACCTGATCCCTTGACAAACACAGGTGCTGTAAAATATTTCTTCGCACTTACCGTTTCTCTCAATTCGAAGTTATTAGAGGCTAGTTGATATCACTAGATAATTGTTAGCGAAAAGGAATAATGATTTTTCTTGGTGTCACCCTTCCCAACGAAGTATTGATCCATCGCAGGTTCTCTCTCTCACTGTCAACTCTTTTTTCCTCTCTCTTATGTATTCCTTATAAATTTCCTTATAAATCCCTATAGTTCTCGCTTTTTTAATTCTTTCGTAATACCCACGAAGACGTACGCGATTTATCACGGCTACATTTCGCTCAGTTTTGACAGCGAGAAGACAACGTTTCCGTGGTAGCCAAGCCTAGCGTCGTCGTGCCTGTGCGCACGAATGGAATGGAATGGAATGTAGCTACCTCGATGGTCAATGGTTTCGGAGTTTCTGAGAGCTGACGACTGGATCGATCTCTCCCTAACATTCAACCATCGAGTATACCACCTCGCTTGTCCACATGATAGTCGAACCGGTGCTTAAAATTCTCGCTCAATTTTCCCATTTTTGTTAAATTTATATGAGAAATAAATATAATGGGAAATAGAGTTTTAATACAATTTTTATCTCTGTCCTATTTCTCTTTTTATAACAAAATAAGAGTAGGAAAAAATATGTGGCTGGGAAATGTTTATTATAAATTCGATTGACTTTTCTTATATCCGCAATTTAAAAATCATATTATTTAATGAAATAAGATAATAAAAAAGAATATAAAGGATTAGAATCATATGATTGATCAATCTTTGATTGGAAAATAAGCATGTGATGAAAATAACTGATTTTGTTATTCAGTAGAAATTACGAAGTTCATACTTTTACATAAATGTTTCCAATGAATGGAACATTACAAAATTACAATAACGCTTGTGATTGAATTATCATAAAAAGGTATCGAAAATTGCAAAACAGGAACCAAATATAAATGAGAAATTCTCGTCTAGTCTTCCAGCGTGTATCAATCTTTTCATACATACATGAAGAATATAAATGCCAGCCTAATTGTCTACCTTCGCTTTCCATTATTGTATGAAGTCCTATTTTCCATTTTTTTCGTCTAGTCTAGTGAATATCATGGTGACATGCCTCAAAGGGATATGACGTAATCGCATCTTGTTTCAATCGTTCCACGATGGCGTGCATGCGCGTATCCGAGATTCCATAGTGAGTTCGTGAAACAGAGTGAAGAGTGGATGAGTGGATTGCAATCATAGCAGTGGCGTTATTTATTAGAATCAACAACAATTTTACATTTTTAATCGATAATATAACTGAAATCAATGTCTAAACTTGCACGTCAGACATTCTAATCTCACCACGAAGTTAGTATTCCCTCGTTGTAACAAAAGAAATTGTTATAAACCTAAAAATGTGTGCAAAAGTTGACTCAATGCAATCGTTACGTTATCCTTAGAAAGCTTTACCGTGTATGTACTTTCTATACCTGGATAAACGTTCGTTCCTTGATATATTTAAAATATTTTTTCGACTTTATCAACCAGTTGTTTAAAAATTCAATTTACATTTCTTCGATTCTAATAATCTTCAAGTAAATAATCTATTTCTAATAATTTCCTAGAGTTCTATTAAACTATTTTTACAGTGTCTGTACCTTCTTTTTTAAATTTTCTATGATTCTAATTAACATTCAATTTCCGTGTGTTGCAGCAAAAATGAAGCTGTGGATAGTGCTGATCCACATAATTCTGGTCGCGTCGAACTTGTGGGCAACGGCTCATTTCCACGAGGAATTGTCTGAAGACAATGAGTTTGCAGAGTTTGAGGATCTTGATGAAGAGAAGCCATCACAGCCTGTGAGCAATGAGCACCCTAGCAACGAGAAATTCAAAGAAGCTGTGAATGATCAGGATTTCGAAGAGGAGGACGATGTATTGATAGTCGATGGAGATAGCGAGTTCGACCACTTCCAAGATGAAGAAGAATTCGAAGGACTGGATGCTGCTGGAGGCAATGCGAACTCGAAACCGGACGAGCCCTCGACATTGACCATAACTAAGATTCCTTTACATCTGCATGCCAGATGGGACAGTTTTTACGTTGAGATACTGATGATAATCGGTCTTCTGGTGTATTTCGTAAACTATGTTGCCGGGCGAGCGAAGAATGCACGCATAGCTGAGATGTGGTTGATGGAGCATAAGCAATTGTTATTAGACAATTTCTCGTTGGTTGGTGATACTGGAAAGTCGAATGAAGATGTGACAGAAAATGGTTTAGTAAAAGAGAGCCAATCTCATTATAGTTTATACTGCTCTGGCAGAATTGGCTGCGATTCCATGTTAATAGAACTAAAACTGATCAAGAGGCAAGATTTGGTAGCTGTCCTGGCTCAACTCGTCAAGCCACAGAATGATCAAGCACACATTCGAGTTGATTTATCGAAGGATGAGACTGATAATTTTGTCCTCGCGGTAGCGACGAAGAGGACTGCCATGCACTTAGTCAGAGATATGGCTGATATCAGCGTTTATTGTCCTGAAAAAAGACCCGGCGAGAAGTTCGGGTTACCTTCAGGTTTCTACGTGATGACCGAAATTCCTGAGGCCGCCTCGGCGATATTTGACACGCGAGTACTGCAGGCTTTCATGAAGTTCGCTCAATACATTGATTATATACACATTAGCGATCAGTACAGCGGTCCAAAGCAGCAAGAGTAAGCATCAACAATAAGACAATAAAAATAAGCAAACTGTAGTTAATATACTGCAACTTACAATTTTGTATTGTTTCTTTCATTTTATTTGTTACAGAGATACAACTCAGTTAACAATGCCTGAAGTGAAAAGGGTTTTGCTTGTAGGATTAAATATTAGCATCAAGGGTCGAACTACCAATGCCGAGGGGCAAGAAAAATTGAAACTTTTGCTGCAATTAACATTTTACCTGTTAGATAAATTGCGCCGCTTTAAATTATCTAAAGAGGTTTATATAATGATCTCATTAATTTTTCATGAATATTGTCAATCGGATTGTTGATTTGAGTTAAAACTGATATTCTGGTCTAGGGCAAAAGTAAAGCGGATAAGAATAGACTCAGGGTGGAAGAGGCGTTTTTAAAAACAACACATGCTGCCAGAGCAGAGGCAGCCGCGCAAAGGCGAGAGGAACGTCGTCGGGCTGAGAAGGAGCGGATTTTACAAGAGGAAGATCCCGACAAGCAGAGAAAATGGGAGGAAAAGGAACAGAGAAGATTAGCAAAGAAACGAGCTCCTAGAATGAAACAGTTAAAGGTGAAAGCGTTGTGATCGAATAAATTACTTAATCGTGACAAGAAATTCTTGAGAACCACCATGGAGACAGCCGATAATCATTGAAGTGAGTTTTTAAACTATAGAACTGCCCTTAATTAATTAAAACTTAATTTAATCACAGACTATTAAGTACTACATTTTCGGGAAATATTCGTCGGTTAAAACAATTAATTTTAATTGTCAATTAAGGCATACATAGATAAGTATGGAAATACTTAAGAACTTTTCGCAATATGGAAGAACATACATTACCTCTATCTCGTTTTTTATTTGAAGTTCAAAGTATATGATTCATGTTGTTTATTTATTTTTACAATTACAAAATATACAATCGCGGAGTAACTTGTTAAACAAGTTGTCGAAATATAAAGTGGATGTGTTAAGAGGAGACAATATATGAAACTGTTTTCAATAAGAAAGTCATTTATTGATGAGATTTATCCTTCAAACTTCCAAGTCGTGCATTGCAATTATTAAATGTATATTTCGATTGTTATGATAGTGTTCTAGAGGCTTTAAAATTTTTTGTACGAGCAAACTTGTCTCGCTCGATGATTTACTCATAAAAGCA
Source organism: Ceratina australensis (assembly GCA_004307685.1). Taxonomy (NCBI): domain Eukaryota; kingdom Metazoa; phylum Arthropoda; class Insecta; order Hymenoptera; family Apidae; genus Ceratina; species Ceratina australensis. The sequence continues at coordinate 279,873 of SHCU01000005.1, forward strand.
GACAAAAGTTACCACAGAAAAATCAGATCAATTCATTGAATTCTTCCTATTTATAATTGTATTCTTACTAAAGGCCGTAAGACCGTAAAAGTTACGACCATGAGGAGTCAAAATACATGCAAACCTATGATTTTTACTGCAGATATTAACCTTGGCTTTTGAAAGTGAACTACCGTTCTTTATATGACAATGATTGACTACAAAAAAATTTTTTATGATCTATATACCATTCTCTGAAAAAACAAGTTGAGCCGGTATATGTGTCAATTTATATTACGTATAATATGAACTCAACAATTTTCTATTACTGTCAACCACCGTTTTCGAAAACAAGAAATTATTATCATCTACGAAATCGGCTATAACAATATTAAACCCACCGTCGCCAGGTTTGTTCCCATTTATCCAAGAAATGATAGCTTTCTGACAAGATTGCACTAAATCCCTTTGCAGCGTGCCGCACAAGTGTTTTAAAACATATGAAACGTCCGGTGTCAATAAGCACTGTGAGACCAGACCAGTTTTCACCGACCTAGCTTTCAACTCTGTGTCCAAGAAACTGATCAGCTGATTGACGTTCACAGTGTTTGGCCATGGAGTACGCCACAATGCGCTCGGCCATAAAGTCGAATAATTCTGTGCATAAATATTTCTATAGATAACAATAACTTGATGATTCTCGGCGCTTAATCGACTCAATGTTAAGAAGTTGAAGGTGGACGACACCGGGCATAATTTTGTACGAAATATACGAAAAATAGTATCGATGAGGTGACGATGGTCTTCCTCATTGAATAAATAAAAATGCTGGAAATCCAGTATCACGATCTCCTTATTGTGACTCGATAGCCACTGGGCTATCTCTTGGAGCGGCTCGTAGATCGTGGACCCGTACAATCCGTGAACAAAGTAAATACGTTTGTCCGTTTGTTTTGTAGCTACTCTCAAGTCCAGGTATCGTATACCGCCGTCCAGTTGATCCTTTATGTGTTTTTGTTGCGTAACGGACCAATTATAGATTACTGGTTTCGATAAGAATGAGACATAGCGGCCTAGAGCTTTTACGTATCTGGGCTCGTCAGGTCCTACGTCGTTGCGGCGGTTTATCGAGTACGTCATCGTGTTATGGGATCCTAATAGTTTAAAATCACTTCTAATTATTTAAGATATTTAAAAGCTAAATTAAAAATTTCGATTCGTTTTGAAGATTTCGCAGTACAACTTATTATTTTTTTTTCCAAAGAATCGAATAATAAAGTCTCGATATATTTCTAAAAATTAATTATTTAATAGAGAATTATGAATTTACAAGATTAGATGAAATAACTCATAACTGATTATTAAACTTACCAGGTATAGCCAAGAAAATTATAGGTAAACTTTTCAAAGGTTCCGGAAGTCGAGTCATCCAATATTCTAAATCATCGTTCTTCCTGTCTGTCTTCCGTTGAAAAATGTCAGCGTCAATGTTTTGACTCTCGTGCTCCATTATTATTGTTAATACACTTTATTACTGATAATTTAATTATTTTTCAGTAGCATTTGATTTGATCAATGAGTAATCATCTTTTGTTAGGATATTAAGACTTATTGGTTGATGAAAGAAAAGTGGTAAGCGTAACCGATCATGGACGGATTAAGTTTCGCGTTACTTGGATGGAAGTGGAGTGATTCAGCCGATGATCTCCATGCTTTATATAGGTTTTTCCAATGAATTTTCCCACGGTGATCACATTTATTCCGACGTAGATTCGTAGAATCTAACCTCATGGTCACTACATACTTATTACCTACAATCCGTCCCCCACTCTCCCCTATATACCATCTACTTGTATAGATTGAACTGAACTCGCTCGATTTTGATTAATTTTAAGGCTTCGTTTAGATTATTTCTGGTACTTTTAACTTGAAATATTAACCGAGAATATCATTCCAATGTCCGGAAAAATAAACCCATTGTGTATTTGCCTTTGTAACCAAAATTATATAAAAAATTGTTTATGACGAGAGAGAAGTATAATGGAACGTAAAATATATTTGCACTTTCGTACATAATGTAATTTTGGAGGTACAGATTTCCATAGAACTGATAAAAATTTATGGAAGTTGTGTTTTCGGCATACTTGAGAATACGCTATGTTGAGAAAAAACCACAAAAATTGTGTACGACTTTTTTTGCGGGTGCTCGCCTTTCAGATCCTTAAGAGATGGAATAAAATGTAGGACATATACTTTTTATAACAACCAGGTTTTATGTTACACAAAATTAGTTTCATACAAAAATATGTTTCTCATGTATGATTCATTCTGATTATTTCATAAATGTTTGACTATTTTACATACAGTACGTGTGTAGTTTTTAAAGCTATGTAATATGTATAACTTGAGTATAAAAATGTACAATATTTCTTAACTTTCTATTTTCGTGAATTTTAGATGTATTCCACCTTTCGGTGCCAGTAGGAAGGCAGATGGGTCGATTTCATAAGGAATTTTAGTTTTCTCACAAACATCGACTTTATAATTTCGTAGTATGGTTATTAGTCCCACTTTCGATTGATAAACTGCAAATCTTGCTCCTAAACCAAACAAATAGAAACATTAGCTTCGATTAACGATCAATCGGAACGAAGCTGGAAACTTCGTTAGATTAAAAGTTAATGCAAGTATGATTAGCAATAAAAGAATCCAAGCTTCGAAATGAATTCAAGTTCTTATTCATTCTTTTCTATTAAATTCTATGAAACAAATATTTAGAAAGTTATGTCATATAGACAAAATTTACCAATGCAATTTCTGGGTCCATCGCCAAAGGGCAAGTAACTCATCGAATGTCGCGAGGCAACAGCGTCGTCGTTAAATCTTTCGGGGATGAAAGCATCTGGGTCCGGGTAAATCTCTGGATCATTCTGAATTGGGTACAACGGTATCCATACAAATGTTCTCGCCGGTATTGTAACTTTAGTGTTCTCGAATGTGTAGTCACAAATCGATTTCCTCATCAGCAGCGGCCCTGGTGGATATTTCCTTAGCGTTTCTATAAATTAAGTGGTATTGATCAAATTAAATTGAAAGTTTCGATGAAGAAACATATTTATATTTGTGATTGACAAATTACTTTAGATATACGTTTAATCTATTATGTAGGTACATAGCAACGTGTATATTTTAGCAAAAATTCTTCATACCTTTCTCTATAGATTCATAAAATCTGTTATCTAATGATATAATAATTAACGATTGAAAAGATTTATTGACATACCATGTCTCCAAACTTCTAATCTAATAGATAATAGAATTAAAAAAATTGTATTACCTCGAAAAACTAAATCCAGATAAGTGAGATCTTTAATTTTGTCATACTTGAGTTCATCATTTTTCTTATAATACTCTGTAATCTCTTCTCGCAATTTATCTTGTATTTTAGGATTTAATGCCAGCTCATAGAGAGCGTTACTCATTGCCGAAGACGAAGTTTCAAAACCAGCGACGAAGAAAACAAACGCCTGGGCGGTTAATAAAGTATCTGTCAACTCTGAAAAAATGAATTAATCCATTCATTTCACTGCCAATATTTAATGTACAATCTTAAAATTGGCTTAAAATTATGCTTCAATATAAAATTTAAATTGTATTTCGACTTTAAGGTTTCTTTAATATGATAAAGAACTCACTGATATTTTCCAGCTTGTCCGGATGCTTTTTTAACTCCATCAGCGTATTAACAAAATCTGGCCTTTCAACCTTGTTCTCTTTCCTATAATTTATTGTATCAACGACAGTTTTTGTGAAAAACTGAACGATTTCCGTTGGTGGTAATACGTAAGATAATAAAGTGACAAGCCAGGGAACCGCTTGCCTTAATCTGAATTTTATAATCTGAACGAAAGTAGGCGAAAACACTTTCCTTCCCATTTTTCGGAATTCGCTGTCCTCATCGGACATCGCGTTCGTCTCAATCCCGAACGCGCAAGAACCGATCACATCGGTTGTAAATTTTGCGGTCAGCTCGCGACATTCGATCGAATCATCTTTAGATGTCAATTTATCTAAATAGGTTTCAAAATGCGTAGAACACTCAAGTATCATCGGGAACATTTCTTTCAATTTTCCGGATGTAAAAACTGGCGAGAGTCTCGTCCTCAATGGTCGCCACCTCGCTGCCTCGAGGTTGAAAAGGTGAGGAGACAGTGGGTCCGCCTACAATTAATTTACATTTTTCGTTTTGAGCATGTTTTCAATTTCCGGTTGAATCATACAGCGAACGAATATTAAATTAAATCAGATATTTCGGGCTTTACCTTTTCATTGACGGGAAGACCTCTATCCGCGAATTTCGAGAAGTCCTTTATCAACACATCTTTTATCAGGTCCATGTCGTGCAAAATTAAAATTGGCGTTCTTCTGGTAAAAATTCCGATCATAGGTTCATTTTTATATTCTTTGTAAAGATTTTTTAAATAATCGGCCATCGATGTCCTCAGTAACATCGGTTCCTTTATGTTGCCAAAAACCGGAATCGGTTTCGGTCCGGGTACACCTCGAATTTTCCAAAAATCGAAGGTAGAAGTGAAGTAATAATAGAAGCCCAGTACCAGGGCTGCGAGGCCCAAAATTAACTCGAAGTACATCGTCATTTTTACACGATTCTCATACTTCAGATGAATTAAAAGGGAAAATCAATTGCCTGTAAAATATTATTATTGATACAAATTTTTTATACCGAATCGAATGTACGAAAATATCATTTTAACACTTGTGCGCTATAGTGACAATCGCAATCGGATGCTATACTATCATCACGTTGCGATTCAAGGTTGGCTATTAGATGCACTGAGCGTAAAAAGCGCATTACGCGTAGTTTACCTAGTTTTAGTAACTCTAACATTTCTTTTAGAAGCTCCGAATTATTTTTAAATAAAATTAAATGTTAGTATTGATATTTTCACTAATTCTTTAAGCATTTATTAATAAGTATGAAACGTGAAACATTATTTTCCTCGTATTTAATAATGATGAGATAAAATATTCAACTCTCAATGAGAGCATAACAAAATTATTCACCAAGTAACAAGGAGGATGATTTAATGAAGGGACTAATTAGAGATTAGATATATAAGGGACTAATAGAGATTAAATTTAATAAGGGAAAAATTAAACGGAGGAGCATTAGAATCAAATAGACGTGTTAATGTAGTTAGATTTAGTTAATGAATTTGATTAAGACCAAACTACTTACGTGGTAGATCAACGCCTCTCAATTTTTCACCATTTTTAATTAACTATCTACATACAGTGTTGTACGAATGATTTTTATAATTCCTAATCGGTGGTACTCTGCTTACGCTTTTTATACTCCACCGATTTGATAAAACAAGTAACAGCTCTGTCACAATGACTCGCAGGAATCTAAATCTTGGAAGCCGACAGAACAAGCTGATATCAACAATTTGTTTGAGCCAATGATATATTATTTGTATACTAAGAGCGAACGGATCAAGTACCGTTGTACGTTGTACTTGCTTACTCACTGATTACTGACTAACATCCGTTATCACTGGAGTCTCGAGTTCTTGTTACTGAGGATATCTAACTGTAATACAGATGGCACCAGAAAACGAGCATTTTGCAATTTAAAATTAATTTTTAGTATTAAATATAAAAATAGCAACATCTCGAATAGAAGGTGTCAGAAGAGTATAAAAAGAATCAGGATATTCTGTTTAAAATGTGAATTATAGGTAAAACTGTGAACCAATCGACTTCGGGTACCGTCACATAACTCCTTCAGCCTCCAAACCAATTGCGCTGGAGATTTCAAACTCAGATAAAATTATCTTACATAGTTTCGTAGTTGCAAGTTCGCTCCGTTAAATCGAAAATTAGTCAGATATCTTGTTCTGAGTGAGACTTCAGTTATAGGTTTTCTGCTCGTCTCATTCGAATATTTAAACCCATTTTTCACTTGAACATCATCTCTCGTCCAGCTGTGCATGGATTCGTTAGCAGTAGATCATTCCTGACTGACTGACGGCTGACAGACTGACTGACTGACCTATCGACCTACTTTCACAATTACTACTTATAGAAGGGTATCGTAGTAAATTCTCAGACGCAATGACGTCACTTCATTGACTAGTGTCCAACAGGTGGCATAAAAGTAAAAGCGAGAAAAATCAAGATCAATGATTCTGAAGAAGTCTATCTACGCGGAAGAAGCGAGGACTACAATTATCATCATCTGTTTGAAGAATACAATAACATGTGATCGCTGCTTTCGGTTATACGTGATCAAGGATCGCGAAACAAAAATACTAAGATTTATTTCCATTCATTTATTCATTAACAATTTGTTTGATTAATGAATTAGATTTTTCTTATCTCTTTACTCGTACATACTCTAAATTACTACAATACAATTTAACATACAATTACAGATAAAGAGATTCTTAAACTGAATTTTAGTTCTCCGCTTGGTATCGCCTTCATAAATGATTAGAGTTTGCAAACGCCACCAACCCAGCTCTCACCTCGCGGAAGTGACTACTTCCGAGATTCGGCCAGTGGACAATACCAGCTTCCTCGGTTCAACGATAACCATGAAGGATTATTCGGATGATAGTAGGTATAGCGATCAGTTGACCACTGACTGATCACTGCGCATTTTGTCAGGGGTCGTGAATTAAAAATGAAAGATTCGACTTATTCATTGATTAATCAAAATTTTATTATTTTTAAAATTCACGACTGCGTTTCCTACTAGTAGTGAGTAGGATTGATTTTTACAGTCTGTTCGTAATCTTGTGAGCGATTTTTTAGTAATGATACGTTAATGAGACGATAAAATGTATCGGCCAATCTGTAGCAATACTAAAAGTTACGAGTATTTTTTTAATTAATTAATTTCGGAACTGATACACAATACCATCTAGCAGTGTCCAACTACATGAAAATGAGCTCCTAAAATCAATGGGAAATGGTTAAATTTTATAATAATGAAAATCGTCGACGTAACAGCTCGCAGTATGACTATAACTATACGTTTTTGTAAGCGAGCTAATTGAATTTCCTTAACCCATCTACGAATTACGCGTGCGGTGAACGAAAATAATGAGAAGTGGATCTTAAACGGTACTCAGCGCCGTGTGTTTCCGTAAGGTAGCCTGAAGTGGTACAAGGAACGGGGAAAGGGGATGATAGAAAGCGTCTATATATGTCCGTACAGAGTCGTAGAATAGTTGGAGAGGATGGAGCTTGCGCGTTAAGCTCCATCCTCTGTGACAGTTCTGTTTAGCTTTCTCTAGGTAGCATCAGTCACGTGGAGAACTTCCGCGAATTCGGTTCGCGCTTCTACCCTTTCGTTTCATCCCCGCTTTGCTTTCTCCTTCGCCTGTCTTTTTGTTTCGTGATAGTTAATCAAAAGGGTGTATGAAATTCGAACAAAGAGTGATCGTTTAAGAAAAATTAGAAAAGAAAGGCGAAAGTAGAAGACGTTCGTGAACTAACTGGCAAAGTAAGAAAACTTTCATGTCGATTTATTCGAAGATATTTATTTATTTATTGATTCTTTTTTTTAGTCAGTAAATGTACATTCATTTCTAATAAATCCATTGAAGAAAATAAGATGGAATTATCTCATTTTGCGTTTGCCAAGTTTTTTAATCGCTCGTAAACTTTCTTGCTTATCATATTACTCTTTATTAGATAGAAACGATCTGCGAGAGTACTTAGTTCTGTTGTTAGATTACCGAAGACACTGTTTCAATTTTTCAAGCGTACAGAACAAAAGAGAAAACGTGGTACGCTTATCTTGATTATTAGATTACTAGCGACATAGTTTTTTGTTTTAGAAGTAGTATGACGAAGAACAATGGTAGGAGAGGATACTGGTACGATAGTGCCGAAAGCTTCTCGGGAATAGCAGAATCTTGAGAAGAAGATCTCAACCGAACATAGCTGTAATTTATCATTTTTGAAAAGACGAGAGATGAATTGTAGTTGCTCTCATGAGCAGAGGAATTTCTTTGCTACTGTCACCCGAGTGTGTTATGTCCTTTGAATAAAAGACAAATTACTGTTGATCCAGGGACCATTTCTCGTTCCTTTCAGATGGGTTTGTACTACCCGCAAAAAGTTCTTCGCCGATGCGTTCACACGACATCGAGTGAGAACGATTAATAAATTCAAATAAAGTAATCATTTTATACGTTTTCATACGCAATAGGATTTTTATCGCTGATGGTTTATGCATTTTCATTCACTGCTATTTATTACGTTTGGCCAATTACATTTAGCCAGGTGTTTGAGGAAAAATAAATGCAATAATTTCTTTAGTAATTGAGTATTGCGATGATTTATCGGGAACGTAGCACGTAGCTACCATAAATCCCGTGTATAACTGTATGTACATACCTGGTTTCGTGTGGCCTGTCAGGTATCGAATATTGATTTACGTACACGATACGATAAAGAGAAAAGGCTATTGTTTAGCGTGGTCCGAAGTTGAAAACAGTAAAACGGGGAAATGAAGTCGGCTCTATATTTCAGGAAATTGAACGCCATTCATTTTTAACGTGCCGCAGTGTCATTTGAATTATGTCCCATCGCGCGGGTCGACTTAAATAGATATTATTTGCAATCGAATGGCCAGAATGAGTTATAACTGTCTGCGGTGGGGTAGTAATTGTGAAGGTGTAATATCGTTGAAAGAATGGTCGAATCCTGTTAACATCGATGATTTCTAAAGAATATATAAATATCAATTCAATAGGGATTATTAATTTATGATAATGCTAATTTACATAATTATGCGTATACTTACTTAAAAGCATGCGTGCTTGGAAGTTAAATTAATGTTCGGAGTGAATTGAATTTAAAATTACGTTAAAACTGATTCGAAGTTCCATGCATATACAAATGCAATAATAAAGACTCAGGCGAGAAGCAAGGAGAAATTGAAAATTTCTATGCCGTTAACATAAAACAGTTTTTAATTAGAAAGCAACTGTTATCGTATTTTTTTCACGATTGATTTATTGGAAGATTAAAGTACGAACCATTTAATTATTTCCTTTATTGTCCGTCCATCACTCTACCAAATGCATCGCGTAACAACCGTAAGGAAACTAGACTGGACAATGCAGCGGACGATAACAAAGGGAATACCGAGTCACATGGAATACGTAAATGATCATGTCACGGATATGGTGTAAAAAAAGAATTCGGTATTTTACCTTTGAAGGTATTTCTGTCATCAGACGAATTCCAATCGATGGTCAGATTGTTAATAAAATAATAATTAGCTAAGCTGCTATACATATTGTATACGTATATATGTATATATATTGTTAACGTGACGTGATTCGATTGATCCTCAAATGTGATTGAACATTACTTTATGATGGGCTCATTGATCTCCTCTTTTGACGCCGTTGTCGGGAAACAGTACAATTTATCGTGATCTTAGAACGTTTATTTGATATTGAAAATAAAAATCAGTTCAATTTGTCTAGTGTTATATATAACTGATGTCGTAATCAGAGAAATTTTCGTGCGTATTAATGTTCGTAGCTTTATACGCTCGGTTCAGCTTTAAGTAGAATCAGTTCAATATTGATCAGACAGAGAAATCTTTATCGTACTATTGTGATCAACGTAAGAATATTTGTCTCTCTATGTATACCTCATCGAGTTTTAATGAAAGTTGGTACTGTACCAGTCAGATAAGGCATTTGAAATAAATTCTATGCTTTAGTATTCCTGTATAAATTGCGCAATAACTTGGTCTAAACAAACGTCGTTAACAGATATCGTTGATGGGAGCGAAGGGTTGTAATACTTCGTTAACGTTGTTAAGGCGAGGTTGTGTTGGCTAGGTATATTTTCAGTTAGTTTCGTAGCCATCCTGTTGGGATTAAACAGAGACGAAACTTGTTAAGTGGCATCCTTGATAGATAACAGGTTTTGGCTTAACAGTTCGAATCACACGATTTGATAGAAATTCGCAATCAGTTTGAATTTACGTGACAAATTTTCCTGTTAAACAGAATTCAAATAAAGCGATATAAATTATAAAACGTATTTCGTCTCAAGCCTTTGATGCTTCAAAGTGGAACTTCGGGAGAGAATTGATTTGATAAAAATTCTTTCACTGTCTACTCTTTCACTGTGTTAGTGCAATAGCTACTTCTCATGGCTATGCTGACGGTAGAATAGATCTATCGATAGAGCAGATACTTTTCTTTTATCGAGCACCCTACCTCGGTGATAGAATGCGGATAACAAAATTCGCAAGTTATTTCCTACATTTCGAAGAGATAGAATTACGAATGACAAACGAGCGCTAACAAATCTCATTGTGAAACCAGATTGTCGTTAAGAAAGTTTTGTACCTTTAAACAAAATTATACATCAATGAATAGAATGGCAGCCATGAAAGTTCCAGAATTTTTTACTTCCAACAGAAAGATGAAATGGTAAACAAACGCGGTTAGTCAGTCAAATTGTTTTCGTTAAATTCTGATGTGCAAGAGAGATTTTATAGCTGAATTATCTCGACGCTTTTTAAGTTTTCCTCCTCCATGATTGTTTTCTTCCGGGATTTTTCATTTCTGTACGATACGTCGGAAGTTTTTGCGCCACGTCATGTCTGGCTGGAATTGCTTCGTCAAAAACGTTTTGTGTCTAACCCGGGAAACGGGAATCGCCTCAGGATACCGTTTCCTGTCTTCGCCACTCCTTCTCCGTTCCTTCCTTTTCCGCCTCCACATCCTCTTGCAGCAAAACATTAAGCAGCGGTGTGCTACCAATTAGAGGACACAGCATGCCGTTTTTGCTGCACGTATCCATTTTCAACCAATAAACATCACCGGAGATGAATATAATTCTTTCTAATTCATTACGTGCTACGTTCGAATTTTAAATCAAACGAAATAGTACGAACTAAGTATAAATAATCGGAGAGGTAATAATACTATATTTTATATCGCTGATTACATGCTGCTAATTCAGATTGATCTAATACAACGAAATATTTGTTAATTTATATCCAGAATTTATTTTCATTGATTAAAATGTTTTGATAGTATGAAGGCTTGTATTCGCACGGATTTCCCTGCTTTTGTTAGGGAATTCAGATTCAAGTTTAATTCGACTCGTTTAATTAGCGTCTCGCACTCGAATCCAGGAGGAGGAGCTCGTCTTTGAAACAATCCTGGCCGAGAATCCCTGCCATCGCGTTTCGTGCCACTTTCTATCGTTCAACCTGATAACGCTCACCCCCGTTATCACGGGTGAAACCCGCATTGCTGCACCGAGGCATTCCTATGGAAATTTACGCTCGCGGCCGTCGGGAAATCTCCCAAATAATATAAGGAGAAACGATTCTTATTGTGATTTAAAAAATGTTACAACCTTCATCAAATTTGAAACTCAAATAAGAGTAAAACGAGATAGGACGTAATTTTGTACAAACAGCACAAGAAAATGTATTGTTTATAATGTTATATTCGGCGAAGCAGTCGTGTTAAAAATACAGCATTTCTTTTGTACAACATGAATTTTATCGAACGTAATAATAATTTTAATCGTATACAATTTTACACGTTTATAATAAGTTTTAGGATAATTATTATTTTAAACAGGATCTCAACATTCAAGCATTACCGAGAACAGTTTCATTGTTTTATTAAAACCAGATCGGCTGTTTAATTCAGTTAATTAATTGATCAATCAGGGATTAAATTCGGGATGGAAAGTAAAAGGGCAAGGGAGCCGACGGCTTTGTAATCCGTATGGAAAATTTAATGGTTGTTCACGGAACATAACCGGCAATATTCGTTACGTAAATGCTGTTAAGGCGGATATTAGGTAACGAGCTTGAGAACAGGATTATTAGGAATTCAAGAGGTTACCTTCAACAAAATGTTCAATCCATATATCTCTCTAGCGGCAATCAATAATTTATATTAAATAGCTTTAATTACATAAAGCCCAGGGTATCAACTATCATATCATTATCATATCAACGTATCGTATCAAGTAATCATTTAATGTTATTATTAATGTAATTAAAATGTTAACAGAAGCGAAACGTTGCGGCAGAAACGTGAACATCGAATTATTAAAAATTCAAGGTATAGCGTTCCACG
>SHCU01000005.1:299260-312650 GCA_004307685.1 Ceratina australensis
GGTAAAAATATCTGCGGTCTAACGCGAAAAGAAGTGATGATCTCAGCTTGTGCTCAAGTCCTACATACGTTTCGTATGTTCGCTGCATAAATAGAAAGTTGCTAACAGGCGCGAAAAGCGGTGATAAGCCTGCTGGGAACATAAACCACAGGCACGGAGCCGGAGCACCTATACGTATGCAATCGTTCGGACCCCAACTCGGTATTCAACTGAAAACCGGGAAAGGGATGTGTGCTACATAACTCATCGCGTGGCACTTACTCGCTCGAGTAAATGTACCGTGCAACCCCTCTCGGGGCATGCACGAGGCATCAAGCGAGAGTACGCGTATCGAGCGAAACGGATGCTGCGAGTCGCGAGATTTCAATAATTTACGTTTCCTGCTCTGATTAGTTAACAATCCATAAATCAGTGTATAAATCGGATTCTGAAGACAAATAGCTATAGACACGTACACGCATAACTAAATTTTAGGGGAATATTTTTTAAAGAGTCATAAAAAATCTCATTTGTGCTTTGACAACTTTTTATATGTTTTTAAGTTTTTATATATTCATCCTACGCCGCTAAATAATTCGAACGCGTGTTTAAAGAAGATATTTAATCGCTCACTTCTCTATACGCTCATTTCTACCGTTTACTGGTGTTTCACTTCAGATTCAGTGAAAGCATGCCAGGTCGATAACAACGATTCATTTCATGAATCAACGACGTTTCCTGTGAATGGACAATGCAAATCTGTTCGCAGAACCGTAGAACCTACTCGAAATGCAACATCCTCTGCGACCACCCGCCTAGCGAGTTGACCAACGTCACGGGTCAAACTCGGCCTAGACAGAATAGCGTGTTCACCGGGTCTAGTTTCGGATTTACGCCGAGCGGCCAAGTGCGACGGACGAAGAGCGCCCTGGACTTGCAATCCATCGTGGTGACCGAGAACAATTTGGACAGTGAACAGGATAGCCTAAAAAACTTGAGACCAGTTAGCGAATCGACGAAATTGTTGCAAAGGGACCAGAACCGTAGAACCAGCATCTGTCAATTCGATAAGCCTAACTCCCGGGACCGAGGGATGAGCATTTGTCACCTGGACACGTCCCCAAAAACCTGGCGAAAAGACAGGGGCATGAGTATCTGCCAATTCGACAGGATGGACGTCCTGGCCAAACCTTTGCAACGAGAAAGGGGAATGAGCATCTGCCAGTTTGATCGAATGGACGTGTTGGCTCGTCCTTTGCAGAGAGATCGCATTGGCAGTGGTTATCACTTCGATAGGACCGAGGTCAGGCCTAACTTATACTTGGGGAAGTCCCTCTTAAGAGAGAGGAGGGTCAGCGTGTGCAACTTCTTGGAGAAGGATGAGGAAATGAAAGAAATTCGGGAAAGAAGATCCAGTTTTGGGAATTTTGACAAGATTGACGACGCGGACAGAATTGAGAAGGCGGAGCAACAGGAGATTTCCGGTAATAAGGGGGGGAGGAATTATTATCAACAGGATCCCTGTTGCAGCAAAAATTCTGATATCGTCTTTGGTTATAAAGCTACTTGCGTTTAATGCGAGCAGTCAGAGAATTTATCTTTGTTCAGACAATATTTTTTTATTGTCTCGTTTCGCAACAGCAATTCGGCAATCTCATGAAATTTTATTGGTTTCAAACAAATAAGAAATGAATAATAATTTTTAAAATATCTAATATAATGAAATACGACAAAGATAAATTCATTTTATAGTATTACCATCTTTTTGACAAGCTTTATTTCATTCAACTTTTTATCAGTTTTATACGTTTCTCTGCCAAAGTGAGGATATACAAGCCCTATGAACAATCTTGCCTGTGAATGTTACTAACAATAATTGACAGAAGACTACTTGCTACGGTTGCCACGTTAATTTTTCGACTAAAAGTTGTTTTATACAAGATCGATTTTATTGAATATATTTTTCAATTTCATTAATAGATTTTCCGTTCAGAAATTTACCAACGTGTCGAACATTATACGAAAAAATGCAATGCACAAAAGAGATTCTTCCTCCGAGAGTTTCCATGAACATTAAACGAACAAAAGATAGATTTGATATTGAATAATAATGAGAAATTTATATTTTATTACTCAATATCTATAAGTGATTCACAGAATATAACTTACATAATGATAGCGCGGTTAACGCGAAAGGGGCATCAGTATGTGTGAGATCAAAATAATATTTTCCTTATAGCAAAAGATCGAGATTAACTGTAAGAATTGTATACTGTCTAAACACGATATAGTGAAATGTGATATATACGGGAGCAATGGCCGAGTACAGTATACTCAAATAGTCTAGCTGGCCAGGTTTTATTCTTAGATCGAATCGAGTACGATGGCCTCTCGAGCAAAACTATATTGATCTACAATTATTGAATAATATAAAATAGCTGTATAGAATTCGTAAATTACTCTATTCATGATCTCTCTTCCTTGATCCTCTGAAGAATTTAAAAAAACAATACTTTTAAACGTCTAGTTAGAAATTTAACTTTATTTAACCCTTTAACTACGGTTGTGGTTTATAAGCCACATGTTAAAGTTATTGTTAGACGTGAATGCGGTTTACAAGCACATCTATCGCATCCACCTATATTGCACTTAGATTCCTAGATATAATTCATTCATTTTTGTCTTTCCTACATGATGCATTCTTAGGTCTGTAAGTGTTAGATCTAGTATAAATTTTATGATTTGTTTCGGTTTCTTTTTCTGTTTTACGTTTCGACCGATCGATTTCACTAACAGTACCTGCAATTAAAGGGTTAAAATGTAAATGTAAGTAAATTTAGATATTCTCGGTCCAATCATGATTCTTTAACATCAAACTGTTACGTGTACTTCTTTAAAGGAATCTCTGGCTTCAAAGTCCGGTTCGTACTTGGTTTTCCTCAACTAAAAGCTTTTTTTAGCCACCCATGAATCACTCGTATTAATATCGAAGCTTCGTACACGGTGGAATCATAAGAAAACATCCCTTAACGATCAGAGAGTTCCTTAGCAATTTCGCGTTTGCTATTATTGGACGCACTTTAAGATTCAAATTCAAATAAAATGATGACCGGAGAAAGATGGTTGTAGGTTTATACGTTCAAAGTATTACCTCCATTTTTATATTAATTAATTAAAATAAAAGTAAAACGAATTGTCGTTATAAAATTGTAGCCAATTCTTCTCTCCAACTCTACTAGCTCTATTTATAGCTCTATTATATTAAGAACTATTTAACTATTTATGAACTATTTGTCTCTTTCTCTTTCTCTCTCTTCCTATCTCTCTCATCTCATTCTAGTACTCTTCTAAATACAGTAATTACAAAAAGTATTTGCACACATTTCTATCTTCCGACCAAAGTCCATGTTTAATTTCAAGCTTGGAATTCAACTTCAGAAGTCTAGTGATAATGCTAAGTTTGATGCCTTCTGTCTTCGTTGAACTATAATTGATAAAGCGGCACGCAGATACTTTTTAGAAAGGTTGTACCTTAAATTATTCGATGTATCGAACAACGAATACAACACGTGTACGACCAACAGTGAAAAATGAGAAAAGAATGAAAGCATGCTCAGGGATCATTTAAAAAATTCGTTTAACGTGGTTAACGTAGCATACGCATTGTAAACTCAAACAATGTCTGTAATATAACGAAATAAATAGAGAATGATTATATAAAATTTCGAAAGAGGCAATCTTATTTTGCAGAGATTACCCTTACCTCACAACAGCAGGATTGGTATATAAATTACATACTAATATCATATGACCTTTCACTCGGCTGAGAAAAGCTTGACAAATCTATTTCAATCATTTTTCTAATTTTTGTAATATATGTATTCCTATGTCTTAGCGCGATCGGCTCTACTAAAAGTATTCGCAGTTAAATAAGTAAAACGATTATATTTCCAATCTTTTTCCTAATTCCCATTTGGATCGTATCCGATTGCAAGTAAGATTCTGAATTTTAATTGCGCGTTCCTACGAATTGCAAATGTTACATGAAATTGGGATAAGCCAGGAAATATCGTGCGATGAATAGTAATTAAACCAGGGAACAATTTGTTAGTACAGTTTCGATATTAAAGTGATGTAATGATCTCGTTATTTCTGCTATTTATTATTTGTGTGTTTGAATCATAATTTATTATCAAGCTCACACTTTCAATCAGGGTTAAGCGATTCATAATAATTAAACCAGGGAACAATTTGTTAACACAGATTCGATAGTAACATGATATAATGCTCTCGTTATTTCTGTTATTTATTATTTGCGAGTTTATATCATAATTTATTATCAGCTCACACTTTCAATCTAGGGTTAAGCAGCTTAAATCTCTGAAATCTGTGTCAAGGCGTCTGACACTTGCCTATGGGTACCCTTGGATCGAATTATCCTCAATGATCTTTAAAAGGTGAATGGATCCGCAACTTGCTGGCCCAACATACATCGTTTCATTCTCATAAATCATAATTACTACACCTGTCAACTTTCAGTAATATTTTAAAACTCTTTCACTCGTTGTAATTGACATTTCATAGAAACGAGATCAATATTATAATGGGATCCATTCTTTCCATAGTTTATATCAGTAATTATATTCACATCTTTACTAGATCGAAAATAATGAATTCTAATTGAGTCCCAGATTTTTAAATTCAAGGTACATTGAAAGCTGATGCGCGGATGGTATACATATAAAACGATTAGGAGCATATCCTTTGGCCCTAATCTGTGTTATCCAGGTTAATACGAAACCTAGAGTGTTGGAGAGGATTAAATGAAGGAACAGTTTCAATCACAATAGAATTGCTATTATGAAACTCATTCTTCTCCGTTTGTCGCAATCTCCTATTTGTACGATTGACAATAGGACCATCGTTTCACTTATCGAAATTGTCATTGGAACGGAGAAGACTTTAAAATCTATCATACTTATTCGTATATCATTTTATTCGTAATAAAGTATTTTAATTATTATAAAAAAACTAAAATTTTTTCGATCCAGTTTTTTCTAGTTTTTGTCAAACAGAATTACACAGTACAAGTTGACTATTCCATACAGAGAATCTAATCTTTATCTTTAAGAAGCTTACAGGCTGATTTAATTACACTCACGCTCGATATACCTATACATAGATAAGTCTTACACCTATTTCCTAACAGGCTAATTGCATTTGCAATGATCACACGTTTTTGAAATGCTTCGGAAATAGAAGAGGACGTTCTACCTTAAAACATTCATCGAAATTTTACAAATACATATAGCAAAATTAAAACCAATTATTTGGCCAGCCATCCAATTACTCTATTGTTACTTGAACTGTCTTATCAGGAGATATCTTTTGTGCATTTTCCGTTCCACACAATTCGTTGAATATTCATTCGCGTTTTTATCAAACTAAAATTCATTCGACTGAGATTATAATAGAATTAATGAAGTATGTTACTTTTAGTGACATTTCCTACAAACTCGCCCTGTATATATATATATCGCTATGTACGTATGTACTCGACCCTGGTTTTCGTTCATCTATCACCCGTGCGTCCTGTTAAAGATTCCTCCTTAAGGAACAGGGACAGGGTTCTGATAAATGGCTAGCAGGACCTATAGGAGGAACGTTTCTAATGCTCTAAGCTCCTCTGGAGCAAAAAGCATCACGATCTATCTATCATTCTTGATTCCAGCTTATCATTACTGATTTCCTCAAGAAAGTCAAGAAGGTCTTCGACGATTCGTATGATATTTCGTTTATAATTAATTAATTGATTACAAAGGTGAATAACGTTATCCAATGACTAGCCATTAAAAAATTGTAAGGAAATATAAATCAAGAGAAATGGAAGTTCTATAGAAAATTACTCATAATAATGATTGCATCTAGACACGAACTCGCACGGAGCACAGTTTCTCCAATCATTTTTCTTTCCTCTCGTTGCACCATCCTCGTAAACCTGTTACTATACGGTCATAACTTTCGCGAATGAATGAAACTTAATTGAGTAAAGAACACCGTCTTCCGTTATTGCGTGAAGAGGGCTTGTTTGACGATCCCGCAAGCGGCCGTAATATGTATTATACATACAGTAAATTTTATGTATATGTTACAGCGCGTAGGTAACTGCCGCTAACATTGACACGCTATCAAATTTCGCGGTGAACGATAAAATGGGGTCGAACCAGCGGATAAACAAACGTATTTCCTTTACCTACGACCCCAATTTTCCTAAAGAGAGCCTTTGAACAACAAGAAAGTACCACTCGCAGAGGAAGCAAACTTTGTAAAATAAAACTAAAACAATATTTAAAAACTTTACAATTATTTAAGCCGATGTTCTAATGCATTTCATTTTTGGAGATAGCTTATAGTAGAACAGAAAGGAAAATGGACAAATCTTTACATGCGACTGTAAAATTATTTGAATGAGTTATCGCTTTGCTCGAAATTGCTGAAATAAAGGAGTATCTATTTTCCTTCTCATGATAATATTAATAAAGACGGATTTTTGCTGCTTTTAACGTCGCTTTTTATTTTTGCACGGAACCAGTAAAAAGATTAAATCGTAGATTGGTTTTGTTTTGACGAACTGTGCCTGTATATCATCGCGTAAAGCAATCACGTCGGTGAAAACCAATCATTTTCGCCAGGTGACAATTTTGTGAAATGACGCCAGACAGATAGAAGTTAATAGTAATCGGTCAAGTTGAGTCGTTGTCCTTGCGTACAGTTATCCGAATATCGGGTCAAGGTCTATACCACGGATAACACCCGGCCTCGTACGTATACGTACAACTACGTGCGCTCGCACACGTCTATGTGTAAATCCGATCCCGACATCTATTTCACATTTCTAACGACCAAATAAAATCGTTCTTTATTCCCAGGCTTGCTGCACGCTGTTATACTTTATGGTTCCCATCGTAACTCGCCGAAGATACCGGTCGAAAGCTTTTAAAAGCCGCTCACTCTTTAAATGAAACTCGGTAGCTGGTACATATTCGCTGTGCCCTTATAACAATGCAATGCATTTTAATACATTACGATCTCTATGCGAATACTTGCTTGTTTTACATGTTAACAAGTAATATTATTGTCAGCGTATTTAATCAATTGTCAACGCTTCGGTTGGCCTTCATTTGTCAGTTTGCTGAATACGAAAAAGTATATAATTAAAATTGAACAGCGTGTAATTAAATGAAGGCAAATTACAAGTGTAAATAAATTGAAAAGAGCTCTCAGAATTAATTACTGTTCAATAAAAAGATCTAAATTTTCGCGCTATATCTGCGTGGACACAGTAAAAATATAAAAAAAAAATTCCTTTATCTTTGAAACTACTGATTGCATTGGCATTAGTATTTCGTATCATAGTCGCAAGTCACAGTCGATAAGAAATACATGTTGCTCTAACTTCGTACATATTAGCAATTTCTTTGATAGCAACAGTCTCGTCATAAGTTTAATAAAATGTACAGCAAAATAATTTCGTAATTCATGTAATAGACAATTCGTAGACATTGATTTTTAAATAGATGATTAGATAAAAAAAGCTTAATTATGATAATGTTATCACATTGTTATATAGAACACGATTTTATTTAAAATTTAATAGTTGTAAACTTTTCTTCTTTTTACTAATTAACAACTCGGTTATCCCGTCTTTGTTTCCCATATCATGATCTTATATAAGACGTCTTAGAATGACAGGCTTATTATTTTTCTATCAGGTGTTCTTTCGTTACTTTGTGTCAAGACGATGCAGCACGTGGAATACAGATTCGCTTGACTACGACTACCGCAATACACATTGCACAATCTACGTAGCTCTCGGCCTCTACGTATACACGATGTAATGATCCAAAGTTTTTCACCAGTGTTGTTACGAGTTCCATCGGGTGTCGATTTAAGTAACACACTCTTAATCATTTCTCAGGCCAATTTAAGTAGTTGATCCATTGACAGTGTCGAGACGCCAGACAAATTCATTATCAAATAACAGAGGACAATTTCTGATACCAAGTTGAAATATTTCATTTGAACGTGGTTAGATTTCTAATTAACGTCAAACATATTATTGATCACTCGTACATTAATCTGTTACTCCCGACGACTGAAGTACTGAAATCTTCGCGAATGTCCTTGATAGGCGAAGATCGTCTCCTTCAACCAGGGACAAACGGAATTAGCGGTATTTAGAAAATTGAATAAATGATACGTCTGCTGTGACGAGATCTGAACAATTGCTAACTGTGGGGTTATAATTATCCAACAGAAACAACAATTATGCAACAATCACACAATTTTTCTGACTCTGAAACCATTGTTTATTGGATTATGCAATCGTAAGCAGAAATTAATGTGATGAACCGATCGAATATGATTAAAGGCGACGGTATTAAAGAAATGATGAAAAATTAAAAAGTGGCACGTAATGGTTTTGAAATTGATCCTACAGTGATATTCCCTGCTGAAGGTGATCCAGTTAAGGACTAGATAACAATTGCGGCCGTGCGCTATCCATCCGTAGCATGAGTCGAGAAAGGGACTATATGCTAGTCGAAATGAGCGGCTTATAAGAGCGATGCTCGGTGCGTTTCGTTCAGTTCAACGTGGTTCCGTTCAAGGCAAAGTGGCTCGCTTTTCTGAAAACCTGGCTGTTGCTGTTCCTGGCAAGATTACTCTGATATACTCGTTTAAGATAAATGTCAGTGATACAATTCAAAGGATAGGCGTGTGACAGTAATAATGACTTGTTACGATAACATGTGTGTTTGATAAGAACACGTGAAAATTTACTTCTTCTACGTGAAGCTATTGTGAAAGAGACAGATACTATCTATAGACCGCACTTTCATCCGTAGGAAGTGATTTACGTTCGGTTTATAAAGCTATATTCTTGAATTATTAATAAAACACGTGCCAGTGACTTTACTTAACATAATCATGAACGAACACAGTGAACGTGAGTCAGCATCCAGCACTCTATACAAAATAGATATGCTGCGTTAACAGTGGTACAAAATAGTTTTTGAAATGTGAACGAGTCGACTCGATTATTCCTATCAAAGACAGTCCAATTTGAAACGATTTACATCACAGAGAGCTTTTACATCAGATAGAATTATATCCACTCGCGGGCGTAGGATTTTATAGAAAGAGTTTTTCTATAGAATCGTTATTATCGGATTAAGCTTAATGAGCTTAAAACAAGCTGATAAAGATTGACTCAAGCCGAGTTGAATCGAATTTATTAAGTTGATAAGGATTGAATAGCGATCCAATATGGTACCACCGGAAAGGTAACGCGGTGATAAGCAGATAGTCTATATCACTTTACTATCACTCTACACTTCGTAACTCAAGCATACGTTCTAATCATCAACATAAAATTATCATCTCGTTCATTTAATCGTCTGATCAATCAATATCTGATTTTTAATATACTTTCTATTTAAATGTATTTTGTCTCGATGTTATTTTCAATTCGTTTTAATTTCAACAATTTAGAGAAGAGTATCACACGATATTGGGATCCAGTCCTAGGGACTATACGAAAATAAAAATAGAAAAATGTGAAAGCGTGTGCGAGGATATAGATAATAATAATACTGATGGGAAAAGTAATTCTTTTGAGAATAAACAAGACTCAAGACTTTATACATCGAACTCTAAAGGAGTGTTTGCCCAGGTAAGTGTAAGAAAATATTGTCACTCTTAATCTTACTTTAACAATGTTTTCATATCATCTCTCAAGCGTGTCTACGTGTTTTTACATTTTACGTTAGATCGGTGCTTAGTGTAATTGAGATATACAGAAGTTAATAAGCTGACCATAATCTTCTTTTGTCACAGTGCTTGGTGTCAGGGGCGGTTTTATTGCTAGCAGCCGGGGGAGGAATGCCAATCGGCTACAGTGCTATTTTATTACCGCAATTAGCCAAGGAGAATGGATCTATGCACGCTGACTCTGAACTGGGATCTTGGATCGGTATTCCATCAATTCCATTATAATTATTTGATTCTCAGACTGCAGATTTTATGCGTTTTTAAGAATATTGTACGTCCAAAGATGGTGAATGATGTCTAAAACTTAGAAATGTTAAAAGCGCAGAGTATCGATCACACGATGTCACAAATTAAACATTGATGATTAATTATTTAATCAAATGAAACAATTTCAAATTTCACTTATTATACATTCGATTTTTCCAGCCTCGGTTCACAGTTTGGCTACGCCTATAGGATCTCTAACTTCCGGTCCCCTATTAGATGCCATCGGGAGACGTGGTTCCCTACAATTCTCAGGTGCACCTCTATTCCTAGGATGGTTCTTTATGGGATTCGCCAGAAACATCCCCTGTCTTTTGGTGGGACGAATTATATTAGGATTTGGCGTTGGTCTCATGGCTGTCCCGGCTCAGGTACTTCGGCAAAGACATAGTTATAATGTATTGTTTATAATTGTTAGTCTGCGAGTTTTATGCATTTATAAAATAATCAAGAGAAACATACGTATGCTAATGAAGAATCACATTTCAAAATTGACGTAGGTCATCTTAGGTGAGATGACAGACCCAGGACTACGCGGAACGTTAACTGCATGTGTCTTAGCTTTTTATTGTTCCGGTATACTTCTGGTCTACGGATTGGGAGCTTCTTTTAATTGGAACGTCGTAGCGTTCTGTAGTGCTGCGCTTCCTCTCGCAGCCTTGATCACTTTAACTATGATACCCGAGAGCCCCGCTTGGCTAGTTAAGAGAAAGAGATCTGAAAAAGCTAGGAAAGCCTTGTTATGGCTCAGAGGCGGCAATAAGGAGCAGGTAAAAATTCATTGAATAATATTCGTTGCTCAAAATAATTTTTGTTTTCCTTCAGGTAGAAACTGAGATGTTAATAATGGAAACTAGAGTGAAAGCAGATCAAGCACGAACATCCACAGACTTGTCGTTCTGCGAACGAATTACGTCCGCGATTACGACACTCGCGGACCCAAGTGTTTTTAAACCGTTAATGATAATTAATATCTTTAATGTTCTTCAATTAATCAGTGGAACGTACGTCGTCGTCTTCTACGCTGTAGATATCGTTCACGATATTGGTAAATACGATCTCATTAATCTTACTTAGTTTTCTAAATTTATATTACTTAAAATTATAGTTAAATGATTATCGGTGAATTCATCAAGATTTGTTATCAATTAATCGAACAGGTGGTGACAACATAAACACGTACTTAGCAGCTGTAATCACAGCGGCTATTAGACTTCTGTTCAGCTCAGTTTCGAGTGCTCTTTTACTGAAAATGGGCAGGAGGAGTCTGGGTCTGGTTTCAGCTATTGGAACTTCAATTACTTCGTTAACTCTTGCGACGTACATGTTGATTAAGGATGAATCTTCTATGGATGTGGGTTCTTTTTTACTCACGAGCAATCAATCAAATATTTCTCACTTACTCCGCGTATTATCAACCTTTTTCTATTCTGATAATTTTTATCAATAACAGATCTTTCATGACAAGTAATAAATTGCTATTTCGTGCTAAAGTACAATATACACTTGTTATGAAATTAAATTAATATACCGTTCCTATTTGATTGTTGTAAGTTAACTATCATAGAAACTGTATTTGTTTTATACATCTTTACAGATCTACGTCGTTGGAATAATTTTATTGTTATACGTGGCCGCTAGTACTATGGGATTAATGGCACTCCCAGGATTAATGGTGGCAGAGTTGCTGCCGCTGAGAGCTCGGGGAATCGGGGGTGGTTGTAATTTTTTCATCTTCAATTTACTCATTTTTATGAGCACGAAAATTTTCCCTACGGTACGTGAGAATAACTCAATATGTATTAATTCCAAAAGCCACAATACTAATGAAATAATGATATTGAATTTTTTTTCTTTATTCATAAAATATAGGTGAAAAGTGCAACAGGGATTATTGGAGTTTTCTCGATTTTTGGAGCATCTGCATTTTTGGAAGCGATCTTCATATACTTAGCTCTACCAGAAACAAAGAATAGTACTCTACAGGAAATTGAAGATTACTTTCAGGTACGTACATTCCAAATTAGTTATAAATTACCAATTAAGATTTAATTCAATCGAACATAAAAATAAATTAGCTTGCCGAAAAATCTGTTTTCTGCAGCAAGATAACTTTTTCTGGATTACGCGTTCAAGAGACAAGATTAAAAGGAGGCAAGGTGAACCATTCATTCCAAAGGCTTAATATGGTTCAAAATACAATTGTACATACAATACATGTAAAATATTCTGTAGTATAATAGTATAATTTTGTATTGCTTTTTAATTCAAGAGCTGTATCTTTTAATTTAAGAACTACAAATTTCAATTCAATGCACTACCGTGTACTCCAATTTAATTGACAGCTAGTAAGTTTTTTAATTAATTTAGAACACATTTTATATTGTAAATAGATAAGAGTGATAAAATTATATTCCAATCACACGGAAATTCATTATTAAGGCTAATGTTGGATAATTATAATTTTATTTCGCTATCAACATCTTTTCAATGGGATTTACAGTGATTTTTATTTAAATAAACATAAGCTTATTTGTTTAACGATGTTTATGGCACACATACATAACATCTATTCTCCGTCCTTACAATGTATTATTCTTCGATAAACAATTTGTGCTTCTAAATTGGTTTAGGATCGATTTTAATTACCTATACCTCTGATCTAATTTAATCGCAATATGATTGAGAAAGGGGTGACAATAAAAATAGAATATTTCAGCACTCGATAGCACAAATACTAATTTCCTTTTAATTATATTTCAGCCGCGTATACCGTATGTATAATCAAAATTCAAACCGATGCATTTTCATTAATAAGATGATGTATTGAGTGTGCTTTTGTTAATCTATAAATATTCAAACATTTCCTTTCCTGAGACTTAAAAAGTTCATCATTCATTTCATAGAAAGCTAACTTAAAATCCGAAGATATTTGCTTCGTCCTACTTAAAAACTAGGAGAGCCTTGATACAAATAATAATGGTAAGGTAAATAGAATGTCTTTAAATTATTCGTTGGACGATGTAACCAGTACTACGTCATTATAATTGATCAACATATATATATATATATTATGTGCCATAAAGCTTCAACTGATTCGATTCAGTTAGATATTAATCTATCACGCGTGGGGATTGCGGAACTTTTCTCCAGCGTACTTCGCATCCGCTCCCAACTCCTCTTCGATACGGAGAATCTGGTTGTACTTGGCCAGACGCTCCGAACGGCACGGAGCACCAGTTTTTATTTGTCCAGTGGATAAGCCAACGACCAAATCGGCTATGAACGTGTCTTCGGTTTCACCGGAGCGATGGGA
>SHCU01000005.1:313372-351534 GCA_004307685.1 Ceratina australensis
GTACTACGTCATTATAATTGATCAACATATATATATATTATGTGCCATAAAGCTTCAACTGATTCGATTCAGTTAGATATTAATCTATCACGCGTGGGGATTGCGGAACTTTTCTCCAGCGTACTTCGCATCCGCTCCCAACTCCTCTTCGATACGGAGAATCTGGTTGTACTTGGCCAGACGCTCCGAACGGCACGGAGCACCAGTTTTTATTTGTCCAGTGGATAAGCCAACGACCAAATCGGCTATGAACGTGTCTTCGGTTTCACCGGAGCGATGGGAAACCATTGTGCCCCATCCTGCACTCTTAGCCAACTTGTGAGCGTTTATAGATTCGGTCACTGTGCCGATCTGGTTGACCTTCAATAGCAAACAGTTGCATGCTTTCTTCTCAATGGCTGTCTTGATCCTACGATTGATAAAGACATGATTGATAAGAGATACGAGGATATAAAATATGTATTACTAGATCCTAATATTACCTCTCAGGATTTGTTACGGTGAGATCGTCACCGACGATTTGAATGGGTGTCGACGAGGTAATCGATGTCCACGATTCCCAATCGTCTTGGTCGAAAGGATCCTCAATGGAAACAATTGGGAACTCCTTGACGAAGTCCAGATACAGATTTTTCAGTGCTTGAGGCTCTAGATACGTGCTGGGGTCGGACTTCTCGTTTTTGAAATCCAAATCGTACTTGCCGTTCTTGTGGAACTCTGAGGCAGCCACGTCCATGCCGATTTTGATCTTTCCTTCGTATCCGGCAACCTGATTATCAGGAAATTAGTGCTTATTAAAGTGAATTGATAAAAGTTGTGGCTTATATGAAGCCGAAGATTTTTATTTCAAATGTACTTTAATAGCGTCGATGATCAAATTAAGAGCTTCTTTATTTTCCAAAATGTTCGGTGCGAAGCCACCCTCGTCTCCAACAGCTGTGGCGTCAAGACCGAACTTCTTCTTAATACCATTTTTCAAATGATGATACACTTCGGTACCCATTTTCATTGCTTCAGTGAAATTGGAGGCTCCAGTTGGTAGAATCATGAATTCTTGCATGGCAAGCTTATTACCAGCATGCGAACCACCATTGATCACATTGAAAGCTGGGACTGGTAAGATAATATTCGTGTTACCAGCTAATTCTGCAATGTATCTGTACAAAATAACAAGGAATGCTTAAAAATTTTGAACACTAAAAAATAGCAATATCAGAGATCGTACTCACTTGTACAAAGGCATGCCCTTGTTAGCAGCTCCAGCTTTGCACACTGCCAAAGAAACTCCCAGGAGTGCATTAGCACCCAATTTAGACTTGTTTGGCGTGCCATCGAGTTTCAGTAAGAAGTTATCAATATCGGTTTGCTGGGTGACTTCCAAGTTGGACTGTAAAATAAATAATAAACAGGTCAACTTACAGTTTCTAATATTTAATTGAAGTTTTTTAGTACCTTTAATAATTCCGGCGTAATAATAGTATTAATGTTGTCTACAGCTTTGAAGACAGATTTCCCATGATATTTGGATTTATCTCCATCCCTAAGTTCCAAAGCTTCGTGAACACCAGTGGATGCACCAGATGGTACCTCTGCTCGGAATAAACCTTTGTCTGTTACAAGATCAACCTATAAAATAATACATGGAATGTAACATATGGAATTGTAATCAATTCCATAATTATAGATTTGCAGTTGCATTTTATTTGAAACATTTTTATGAGACCTTCAATACAGTTCAAGTGCAGTTTAAAATTATGTAATACTTCAAAAATTGATGATGCAATTTCTTAAATGTTTCCTAGTATAATCAGAAAAAGCTCTTACCTCCACGGTAGGGTTACCACGGGAGTCGAAGATCTGACGTGCCTTGATGCTGACAATCGGCATTTCGTTACTGCTACAAGTACTGTACTTTATCGATGTAAATCTAAAAAAGAAACCGATAAGAATCACAGAATGCTCACTGAAACTAACAAAGGATCATTGCAAATCTTGTACAGTTAGTTTGACACAAGCATGACACGATACAACCTCCAAATCGCAACGGAGTAGCTACTTGTACAAATGCTACGCTCTCAATTTAAGAATCATCGAGTTATTATCAAATAATCATCGGCAAATAATTGTGTGAATGTATAAAATACCGGTGAATTATCGTTTCTTGAAAGTATCTCAATCTCATATTATCTAATTTGACCTTGACAAGGTCACTGGAATAGATCTATACAATTAGTTCCAAACGGAACAATCACCCGATTAAGAACGAACGAAATTCGTATGAATCGCTTTACATTTCAACTAATAATCGGTTGTTCAACAGCCTTACACGATGAAGTTTCGCCAATTGGCGACACGCGTTAAGAACATTCTCTCCTTGGATATTCCTCGGCTAACAAAACACGGTGAACAAAATGGAGAAAAAGGATACCAGGATATCTTAAGCAGTGTACAAGAATTTACAGCGAGAAACTGGAATATTCATGGGAAATATCGCTCACCTGACACGCGACGATCCCCTTCGGCTGTGCGACGTAGAATGATATTATTTCACGTCCTACAGTTGACCTCTCGAGAGCCACTATCCTATCGATTTCAAGCCCGTTTCCTCCGGCTTGCCCAATCACAGGCTCTTCCTCTGATTCAAAATTTCTTTCAACGCTGAACACGTATTTGTACAAATATTTCCAAGCAAAAAAGTTAATTGTACATAACTCTACGAATAACTTAAGTAAATTTTATAAGAATGTACGACGAAAGTATTTCAAGCGAGATATCAAAGAGAAAATCAGCAAAAATGCAGCTCTCTATTTGTTGGAAGTCCCTAGATAGTAGCTATAATCGGAAAAGAAACACCGGTCTTGAACAGTTTTAAAAAAGTGTATGAAAAAACAACTTGTAAATTGTTATGTTTATATTAATGAATCAAATGCACTACTTCTTAATATTACTGTTAATATAATAAACAATAAATGTCACATTCAACGAATTGTTAACTACTGATGCCGCAGAATTATAGCTATCAGAACCACGTGTTATGACAGCATGCAATGATAAATTCAGTCTTGAACAATCCGTGATAGCAATAATAATTATTTATAGCTCCTCTAAAATTTAAACTGAGTTACTATTGAAAACACCTTAGACAATTTTATATAATAAATCACGGTAATGCAAAGTGAGATATCTTGATTTTATAGATACATAACCTCCCAGTTAGAAGACCTATGAGTTACTTATTTACTTTTTCTTTTAAAATATAATTCTTAGATGCTCAAGCTCCGTGAACCGGTGTCCGCGTTCGCGATGTATTCTGCGAAACGGAAAAATGTAGAATCGTCAACGAACTCGAAGAAATTGAAGAGAAAACACAGTACACCCGAAAAGAAGATTTTAAGGAACGACGCAAAACTTAAAACGCGAGAGAAATCCAGACAATTATCCGTAAAACAGAATCCAGTGGGAGTGAACGGGATTCTTCGGAAAAAATTACAAAATATGAACAAAAAAGGTAGTAAAGTGTCAAATAAGCAGGCATCAAAAAAGAGGAGTGGACTGATACAAAAACTTGTACACAAGAAAGAAAATAAAAGGACAGCTAAGGAAGCTAAGCCTGAGTCAATCATGAAGAATTCTCATCTATCCATAAATCCTGGTGTTGCAAAGATGAAACAAGTCAAGCAGAAACAGCAGAAACATAGTAAGAGCAAAAAGTTGACAAAAAATATTGACCAAGAACCTGTCAGTAATGTACAATGCGAAACAACTGATGAGAATCATGAGAATCCATTGAAAACGAGTCGTGCAATGTTTGAGTGGTTAATTCAACCAGTAAAAGTCGACCACTTCCTTGAGTAAGTTCAATTATAATTATCGAGTAGCTCCTTTATACAAATCTGTTATGTTTCCAGAAATAATTGGGAAAGGTCGCCTTTGCACATTAAAAGAAACTTCCCTAAATATTACAAAATGTTAATGTCAACTCCAATGATTGATAAAATCTTAAGAGAGAACTCTATTATATTTTCGAAGAACATTGATATTACCTCGTACGTGAATGATGTTCGAGAAACTCATAATCCTGTGGGGAGAGCACTTCCCAGCGTTGTTTGGGATTATTACATGAACGGTTGCTCCATTAGAATGTTAAATCCACAGACTTATATACCAAAACTTCATTCATTGAATGGTACTTATCTAATGCGACAATAAATTAAATAATACTGCTAAAATACGTTCCATATTTACAGCAACGCTCCAAGAGTTCTTTGGCTGCTTTGTAGGCGCGAATTTTTACTTGACTCCACCAAACAGCCAAGGATTCGCGCCACATTATGACGATATCGAAGCCTTTATACTGCAAATTGAGGGAAAAAAGAGATGGAGACTGTACAAACCGCGAACCAAAGGGGAATATCTGTCGAGATTCTCCTCCAAGAATTTCTCGCAATCAGAAATCGGTGAACCAATATTAGACACAGTTGTCAATGCAGGAGATCTGTTGTACTTCCCTCGAGGAACTATTCATCAGGGTGAAACAATAGATGACACCCACAGCCTTCATATCACTCTTAGCGTTTATCAAAAAAATAGTTGGGGCGATTTTTTGGAAAAATTACTTCCAGACGCTTTGTCCAACGCGGTGGAGAGCGATTGCGAGTTCCGAAAGGGATTGCCACCAGACTATTTAAGATACTGCGGTTGGGTACACGAGGACGTGAAAAGCAACGTAAAAGAGGCCTTTAAAATGAAGATAAAGGAATTGTGTACTAAATTAATAGAGTACATCGATATTGATATGGCTGCGGATTTAATGGCAAAGAACCACATTCATGATTTTTTGCCACCTGTTCTCTCGGAGACTGAAAAAGAATGTTCCGTTCTTGAAGATGGCGAGAGAATGACCGCAAACGGCGTAGTTGAGAATAGGGTAGAGATAGAGCCTGACACAAGGATCAGATTATTAAGGTCTCATTGCATAAGGTGAAATAAAATTGAGTGTTCCATGAAATATGTGGTTAGAATAGGATGATTCGTTTATAAATTATTTATTATCCATAGATTAATCGCGGAGGACGAGGTTTTCAGAATATATTACTCGACGGAGAATTCGAAGGAGTATCGCGAATACGAGGCTCAGTTTTTAGAAGTCGGCGAGGAGTTCATACCAGCTATTCAAGAAATAATAACGCGGTACCCGGAGTTCATACGTGTGGAAGATTTGCCGATCGACGGCGAAGACAATAAAGTAAGTATTAAAAGTCACTGGATTTAAATGTCCAGATATTCATTCTCTCTATCGAAATTCTTTTTTGTTTCACAGATACAAATAGTGAAGGATCTGTGGGAGAAGTGTCTAATTGTGACAGATAATCCATTATGCATACTGGAGTAATCGTGTATGTACATTTGTAAAAAGAAATATTGGAATATAAATGTTTTCAAAAGTATTAACGCATTAACGCTGCGCCTCATATACTTGACATCACTTAGTAAATACAGTATTGTAAAAAAACTCCCTTTTTCATTAATACCCACCATCAAAATTACTTGTATTAAAAAATTGTTCTTTTGTACATTTACATCGCACAAATAATAAAAAATGTCATAGGTACATTTGTTTTAGACCAGAATTGTTTAGGGGTTTCATGTATCAGTGTCCACTTTATTGTCTCTTCTAGCCTGAGTAATGTGATCCCTTTGCCTACCTAGTACGTACTCGTCGTACCCGAGATACCCGTCATGATCCAGATCGTCTATAGTCAATACCCTATCAACTAATCCTATGCAAAAACAAAAAATTGTAAAAACAAGTATCAAGAAAAAATGCAAATTTACGTACCCACGATTCTTGGAAAATCGTCCTCGTAATTAAATTCGGCTTTTAAATTCTCATCGCCGTGGAAAGTATGCTGAATCGCGTAAAGTATTTCCAATCCATCCAACTTAGCGTTATTATCGATATCATGAATTCTATAATCAATACGTGAATCATTGATAAAGTGCAATTTCTTACTTATCTCCGCAACACATACTTGAAGTAATGGAATTCGATTTCTTCTTCCGTCATGTTAGAAAAGTCCATCCGCTCCGCCATGGGTCCGATATCCTCTTTCAAATGCCTGAAATTTTTTGATTTACTCATGTTGTTTACTCAATTATTTTGACACTTACGTGGCGTCGTGTAGTAGTTCTGAATCTTGAGTTATCTTGACATCCTTTTGGGGCGAGTAATGATGATGGGAGGCGTCGTTCCGTGGGTGATGAGGTCCACGGAAACCGTCCGCGAAGCCCATCATTAGAACCATAAATATTCCAGTAAACATCTGTTTGCCTAAAACTGAAACAATCTTTTAAGTAACAATGAATACATTTTGCTATCAGTCAAAATTCATTCTCGTTCTAAAAAGGAATTTAACTCCTTACGAAGTGCATATACAAATTTTTGCATCGTTATACAATAAAAAAGCGCGCATGTTGTAGAGAGTTAATTGGAACTAATATGATCCACGTTAAACGATATCTCGGTTGAAGATTTTCAAGGAAGAGCGATGTAAGCCAGCATGAGGCAAAGTTCCTGACGACTGATGTGTAGCAAATCCGGGGCCCGACGCCCCGTTCTGTTCGCCCCCCGGGGTCCAATCTAAATCAATGGGCTTGTGGGTAATCGCATAATAATTACCGGGACCCCCCCTACCGCCCATCTGTCGCTAGCCAACGGGGTTTCAACCCCCTACAAGTGGCAACGTAGTAGACGTCTCAGCAGGTCCTATTGTCGACTGACCAGTGGAAGGAATCTATCACGCGGTGTGCCAGTTCTACAGATCTGCTGGTCTTTATTCAGATTCCAATCCGGAGACACCAGCTCGCATCGAAAGAGATTCTATCGTAAGTTAGAATACTCTTAAATATATAAATGTTTCATACGATTCTCTACTCATTTTGTATTTCCAACATTTCTTACTACCTCACAACTTAATTTATTTAGCGTCGTTATATCGCATTTTAACGATCTGAAAAAGAATGATTCAATACCAAAAGGTGATTAGTAAGTGGAATAACTGTTTTTGAAAGACACAACCCTAATAGTTTTAAGCGAAGTAAACATATCACGCTTTTAGCCGTGTTCAAATACTCGAGGATTGTTTCGAGAACAAACTCTCGGAGGTGTTAAAAGACACAGAATCCGTGGTACTTAGGAATCAATTTTCTATGGACTTAACGCTGGCTGGAGCGAGAATGCATATGTTGAGGGGGAGACTTTCCTCGAGGGGGCTCTCGATGCAAGTGGACCCCCCCGGGGGCTAGTCACCCTACCCGGAACAATCCTCCCCGTCCTTTGGTGTCGAAATCTATAAATAATTTATATCATTTGGTCCATTCACTATAGGGAGAGCCCATATGTACCTGCGTCGCCTTACTGGGGACTTGTCACCGCTCCAGATTTCTTTTTTTTTTCATAGTACTTTTGTGTTTTAAGAATATGCGAAAAAGGAACGAGTTAAACTGATACTTACGAAATAAAAGTGAAGCGTATTACCTTTAATTTGATTGAATTCCGAAAATCAATGAGAAGAATCAACATTTCTTGTTATATTTTGCACAATCACATTAATTAAAATCTTAATACAATTTGAAAATTTGCTGGTAATGAATTAAAATCGTTTGGTTTTACTCAAAGAGAACAACTCTTCTACATATTTAAAGAACCCGCTCACCCCCAACTGGTTCGAAATCCGTGACTATCGAGTCGCGTATCTCGAATCAAGTAAGGGTAGTTTCAACCCCTATCGGATTAGGTTACTATAACCTAGCCTTAAATCTACCCGCCTTGCAAGCTCGATATTGGTGTCTGAAAGTGAAATAGAACGAGTCTTTTACCTGAATGAATTTGGCCCTAGAAATATTGGTGGATCGCTCGTTGTTTCTGGGGATAGTTTCCAAAGTAGATGATTTTGCTTCTGTCAACGGTACGGGGCGACATTTATCGACCTTGTTCCATCGAGCACGCGTACTTACGGAGTTGCTCTCTGGGTTGATTTCCTCTCAAAGCGGGTCGTTTCAGTTTTGAATTTTGAAATATAAGATTAATATTTTAAATACCGAAGCCTACATGAAACTACAGTTTGCTTTACTTTCGATGATATTACAAATCTTTTTTTATAATTAGATTTCCAGAGAACGTCTAACTTTTAATAAACGAGGGAAGATCATTATTCATACATTGTAATATTAGTCATACAATTTAATAAGTACGACATGAGAGATGTGTCAGTAGTATAAAAAATGAGAAATTGGAATAGTGTTAGAAATTGAATTTTTTCGCTTTCGATTACGAAGTAGAGAAAAAAGAGCGTAGGAAGTCAACAGAAAATGAGAATAAGGAGAGATTGAGAGGAAATAAATATAAAATTAAACTAATGACGAGAACAAATACAAAAAAGAGCGAAGAGAAAATGGGGAACTCTGCTAGCGTAGGAAACAAAAAGGACGGTACAAAAGAAGAAGAGAGATGCGTGGAAAGGAGAACGAGAGAAAAAAGTGATAGCGGAGAGGAAAAACAGGGAATTGGACAGTATGCGAGGATCAAAAAGAAAAACAGAGGAACGGAGGAGTGGTAGGACGAAATAAAGTGGGAAAATAAAAGGTGGAAGAGAGGGAAACGTTCGCGAATCAGGAAGAGGGAACGAAGGGGATGCGTGTATATGTCGAGGGTTGAAAACTAGTAGCGATGGCATTAAGCGTCTCGCAAGTATCATACAGCATCCGAGTATTATGTACTCAAGTAATGAAGCAGTAAAAAGAGAGTCCGTAGAAAAATCGAAATATCAGATCCACAAATCACTTGGGCACTCACCGGAATCTTAAAAAAGAGAAACTATAATTTAAATATAAATCCAATTAGTGAAGAAACAAGTCATCAGTTTTGAATATCGAATCGGTAATTACTTGCATTGAGATCAATTTGTAGAGCAGAAACGTATGTACTGTGAATCTCATTATCAATATCATTATCTCTATTAGTGTACGTATATGAGTAATTAATAATTGGCTCTAATGACTGAAAAACGAATTGGGATTAATCGACGAATTGAAGTTGATCCCATCTCTAAAAAGAGGCGAGTGGGTGGTAGCGCGAGGGGATGAAGAAGGTGGAAGAGGAGGATGAGAGGAAGGCGAGGGTGCGTTGCGTACACGCGTGTGTGAGTGACAGAGAGGAACCAGGATGGGTCTCCGGTCGCCATGGCGACCACCGTCGCCTAAAGCTATGCTTTTATTGATTCCAAGCCGCAAACAATGTACAGGAGTGGATGTTTCGCTCTCTGTTCCCTCTCCCTCTATCTATCCGTCTGGATAGAGCCGAGGTGTATTAACAGGAACGGGTATGTATCCCGAAATACCGATACCCATGGGCACGTGCCCCAGAAAAGCTGGGTCACGCGAGGCAGCTGGAAACCCCCCTCGGTTTCGATTAATTTATACCCGGCAAACTAAACTTATGTGCGTCTACCTCGCGAAAGTCCGGCGAACTTCAGTCAACAGAACAAATATTAGAGTTCTGCCCATTTCATTTGCAGATCGGAGATAAATTTGATAAAGAGAACGATTTTTCTTACGTTTCAACTTGAACTGTATCTTCAACTTGCAACCTACAATTTTGAGGCTATCACCTGAAACGGGATGAACCCTAAATAAATGATGGTATTATTCCAATCTTATTTACGAGTACATCAAATTTTGTCTCCGACTACTCTGTTTTTAGCCTACCACAAAGGATAATTAGTTAACAAACTATTGATGGGTCGCTACTAAATCGCGTTAATTCGTATTCCGCATGACACGATTAACGGGAAACAAAATTCTTTCTCTTTATTTCAAGAACCGAATCGAATCAATATAAGAACGAGCGTGAACCAAACGACGCGTGAGACTAACCGCGATCGAGTTTTCTACCCGATTGAAATGTAAACGGGGACCACCTATCGCGATATCTCGATCAGCGATTTCTAATAGGGAATCCGTTCACATGTGAAATTTCCTATTCTGCCTGTTTGTTTGGTTTCGAAATCGGTACCGTAGACGGGAACTCCGAAAGACAACAACTGAATCGTTCATTTATAAAATAACCCAGAGTCTTTTTATTATGTAATATCTGTTGGAGTTTATAAGGGCAGCAAGAAAAGGTTACAGATGGTTAAAAGAACATTAATTAGATTCTTCGTCACGTTTCACTTGACTCAAGCTTTTCAATTTTCAGAAATATACCATTTTATTCATACCATAATTGAGGCTAAACAGACTAGCCTTCCCGATCTTGGATCAGGAAAATCGGAATAAACAAACAAACAAATTATTAATTGAATAATTATGTAATTAATTGAATTGATAGCCTGGATGCTTGTCATAAATATACAATTCTGTTTCTAATTACTATATCACAATTTAGGTTTTTCATCATCACAAAATGCAAGGTATCAAACTATAGAGATTACTATGGGAAAAAGGGTTCGCCTCTGGATTTTCAATAATTATTCGCGACTGAATTCGCGTATCTGCGGACGGCGGAGACTCGGGCGGATTTCGAGAGAAGCAGAGGGGTGGCGGATTTCGAGAGTCGCGTTCAACCATCCGGAAGCTATGAATATATTATTCGACGGCCAGTTTCGGTAGTCCCACCGATCGCTCGGATATAGAGCCATCGATCACGGGACGTTGGCGCATCCCTTTGGGCCATTTTCATGCGTCAGAATTATTGCGACGCGTCCGCGCGTCGAACTCCGAATTTCGCGAAAAAAATATATCAACAACAAAAAAGAAAGAAATAACTATCTTCGATGTTTTTACGATATATTCAACAAAACAGTGAATCCCAGGATTTCTTGTCGACACGAGTGACTTCATATATGCAACTGATATTTAATATCAATATAATAATAATAATTCAACTGTAGTAAGTAATCAATTGATAAGACCGATCGGGTCACGTTCGTTCATCAGTCTCCGTAACATATTCGTACTTGTGTTATCCTTAGCTTTGCGCTTAGTAAAGAGAAAAAACATCGACGGGGGTGGTAAGAGCTTTCCATAAAGCTTTCGTAAACCCTTTTTCGCCCTCCTTCGATTCAATCCACGAAGGTAACCGGGAAATTGTTTTAAAAAATATTTTCTTAACCAGGTTTACCCCTTTTTTTCACCCAAGCGAAGAAAAAAGAAAGGGGTGAGAATTGGTGACGCCGCATCGCGGTTTTTCCGACTTACACCCCGTTCAAGGTTTTTTCACCCTTCCCACACCTCTTAGATTAAACCGCCGTGTCCTCAGTACAATTTTTCGAGGGACCAACGATCTTAGGCAACGTTTAATGTCATCGAGTGAGTGAAATCCTTTACTCATTTTTGAGTATCCGAGTAGAAATGATGATGTAAATAAGTTGGAGAAGTCGTGAAATTACTTACCTACTGATTTTATTTAAAAGTTAACTCGATTTGTACTTCATCACATTTTACGATATTTTATTGTATTTTAATTTTGAACCGGATAGCTTATTCTATCTTAATTTTACACTCACCTCTTTGGTTTCATTTTCTGTTACTTTTAAACCAGCCTCTCCGCGGAACACAGCCCCGACGCTTTTTACCAGCGCGCATTCCTCTTATTTTCGACCAAGAGTTTCCCCAGTCGGCGTTACCTATGAACTCGTTCGAGAGCTTCTCTCGGAGCGGAGAGAAGAAGAACGTCAAGCACATTTGCCTGGAAACGTTAAACTGTAAAAAGCATCCTCTTCCTCTTACACGTGTATCATAGAATTAAAGAAATCCATCGTAAAATTATATAGAATAAAGAATAATTTCCATATAGGCTCAGCAGCTCTTCAATTCAAGTTTGTCTACATTGCACTTATAATTCATGTCTATCTTGTCTCGATGAAAATTTTTTATCAAGGGCATGATCGCAATTCCATGAAATACTTTCGATGAGATCAGCAACTTTTTTCAATGAACTTCCTTCCGTCGATGGTTCAATTGATTTCATTTATTCAATTCACATCTGTCATCTTCTAAGTAAACGAGGATGAAAGAGACCGCCGTTTATCAGAAGTTGGGCCCATAAGGGATCATACTCGATCAAAATATCCTTGATCGAATACTTAATTACTTTGATATCGCTATCTTGTAGTAGACCGGGCTGGGAAGGGGGAGGAGGTTAGGGGGCCTGGTTCTAACCAGGCGACGTGCATTATATAGATAGAAGGCAAGACTTCGGATGATGGGGTTCCAATTTGCCGCGGGGCGCCGTCAGGCTACGTTTAACAACTTTTTAATGGAGGCTTGGCGACCATCACCCCCGTGCCTCCCCCACCTTCCTTCCCCCGAACCCTTCAACCACCAACGTCGACGCCGAGGATGAGGATGTTGAAACATTTATTCTAACGGGTGTCTTGACAAATAACTTCATCTTAACATCAGAACGGATAAGCTCTTACAATCTTGGCTCGTGTATGTCGTACGGAATTTCAATTTATTTCGGGTCATGTTTGATCAATCTTGTAATCTGAACTTATATCGAGACCAGTAGCTTCTACCTTGCACCTTGAACTTATTCGGATTAAACGAGCCGAGTCACATAACTGTTGATATCGTCTTACCTTAGAAATGATTTTAGAGTAAGAGTCGGTGATCAGAGTGATCTGAACTTATATCGAGACCAGTAGCTTCTACCTTGCACCTTGAACTTATTCGGATTAAACGAGCTGAGTCACATAACTGTTGATATCGTCTTACCTTAGAAATGATTTTAGAGTAAGAGTCGGTGATCAGAGGTGACTTATATCGCAGTTACTTTTTTTAATACGAAAGAAGTGGAGATAGTGCGATGAATAAACTGATCACGGATTTGTTCCGATTTTACATGAAAACGAACAGTTTATGCACGTGGAGATAGAATTATGTTTAAGGTAAACAGGAGATTTTGATAATAAAGCGTTGTCGATAAAAATATTGCGAGGCTAGAGGAGCACGATAGTCGAACGGGAATCGATTTTTCCTCTCGAAACGCACGCACTCACGCAGCAGAGGTACACATTCGCACAGTCAACCCCCGGCAAACCACCCCCGCGATTCTCCACCCCTGATAAGCGTCCGTCCCTCTCGAGCTATCCACCCCTGCCGGAGCTATCCAGACCTGGATGCCAGAATTTCAGAACCCAGACCTCTCACCCCTCTGTCACCATCCCCTACCGTGAATCTTCGGGGTATCCATCCAGGAATCTTGGGGATATCTTCATCCCTCTTAGAATCTCGGGTGCACACCTCAGCTCATCTTGAATCTCCTCAGTGGGGTTATATCATATCTTCGTCCCGTCTTGAATTTCCAACGTATAACTTGTCCTCGTACTTCATCAATTTTAATCATTTTGCGGTATAACATAACAGTTCTATTTGGAGACACGTTTTTAGACTTTTTCACGTACTTGTTAGAATAGCATAGAAATTTTCTTAGACTGGAAGTAAATTCTGTACTTGTATTAAATCACGGTTTCGCGGCGCACTGTTTATTTCCCGTTATGTTAACAAATTCCATTTGCAACGCTACCTTCTACAATATTCGTACGAGAGGGTTTTAAACAAGGTTTTAACGATACTTTAATCCCATTTTGTTTACACACGTATGTTGCGTGTTTTGTAATGAGAAAAACTGATTTACGCGCGACGCATTATATTCCACTGTGCCGTAAATAATGCGGTAACAATTGGGATCAAGTTAAAACGTTCATCAATAGTTTTCTATACAATTCTTCACTCCGTTTGTTAAGTAGCATTTCACACAAAATTAAATGAATAGTTATCGAATACGGGACTGTAAGGATTGGAATACATTTTTTTTTTTTTGCTCGACTTTCGTCCCTATAGTAAAAGATTGAGATGATGGTAATAGAGTTCCTTCGAATGACACAGTTGTAATATCTCTGTGTAAAGTTAAAGTAGCTTTTTCTCTTCGCACTATGTACGTATATATCGTTCTGCAACCCTCGTGCCTCCCGGTTCTAACCTCTCTGACCAGCCAACCCCCTTTTCTACCCTTAACCTAGCGCAGCATCCGCGTTCTCTGGAGCTGCGAGAGCGGCTCTGGTAATCGCATTTGACGTCGCTACGTTTTTGTTTCAGCGCTCGGTACGTGACGCTTCCGGGCCGCGGAGGGCTCTTGGCAAAACATGCGAGGCAACCAGGAGGATAAAAGGAAAAAGAACAGTAGGGAAGAAAACAAGTCGAAGGCGATGACGAAGAGGCAGAAAAATTCATGGATGATCGAACGGGCCCCATTTCAACAAAAATTCCAGCGTCATTTATTCCGTTGAAAATTCCGTACCCTCCGTTTTCCCGTTCGAATGTTCTATCGAGTTCCTCTCTCCTTGTATTTTTTCGTCGAACTAGTTTAAAGTCCGAAGGAGTACGGCACGAAACGGGAATAATAAAAATCAGACGTTTTCTAGCTCGGTTTTTACCTCCCTTTGTTAGAAAATATCAAGAGTCTGCTATCAATTTACCGATTCGAATTTCTCTCACGTTCTAGCTTTTCCAATCTTCATCTACCAATTTTTATTTAAAAAATATTTTCCGAAACAGTCTGAGAATAAACTCGTCTATTATGCAAAGTGAATCGATAAGAATAATTTCATGAAACACCTGGCTCCGTTTGATTTCATTGCGTTGTTAGATTTCACCGATCGACAGTCCACTCTCTGAACGATCATTTTAGCCAGCAATTCTTATTCAGTTTTCCTGTTAGTGTATTAAAAGTGGTGCGAATGGTAGGCGTGTTCCGCGTTCTATGTACCCGTAATTGGCCCATTGAACCCGGTACCAATATTTTGACGCGGTTTTATCGGCGACACGTGCCCTGAGAGTAGAAATTAGCAACGCACGTGTCCCTCTGACTTTTCGGGAATAATAGGAGACACTTTTGTTCGATTTAGATGCTACACTAAACTGCTGAAATGCCACACGGGAGCTATAATCAACCACCTCTCTTTTGACCAAATATTGCTCAATCAGGGTAAGTAATTGAATTAGATCTAATTTGCAAACGCAAATGAAACATTGAGCGTGTCAAGTAAAATTGATATAAAATAAATTGAATTTTATACTATCGCGTTAAACGAGAATCTAATAGTAATATTTTCATTTGACACACGAGTTACTGTCACGAAGATACTTGAAATCTATCCATAACCAAGATGAGTCTTATTCTAATTACGAATTATTCTCTGGTCATCTGTTTTTGTTCGAATCCAAGAAAGTGAGAGTGCGTTTTAACGTCTTCGGGAAGGCAGCAGACTATCCGCGGAATGATTAGTAGTAGCTGGTAGAGCGAAGTAGTAGATCAAAGCCGGTGAATTTTCGATGCACCCGACTCCTCGCCCCTCGCCACCTCTCGCTCCCCCTTCGATTGAGAGGGGGTGGTTGCATTCTGAAAAGAGGGTGCCAGCACTCCATACATCGACGGGGCGTGGTCGAAATCTGTCACACTAGCCGCGAACAAACCTGACGTGGTATAGAATTTCTATCGATTATTATACCCTCTCCTACCCTTCTATTTCTCTCTCTCCCTTCCGTCCTCGGCAAGTCTGATAATCGAACAACAATCTACGATTCCAGGATAATAACACCTATTTTTATATTACAACCTTTCGCTTTAATCTAGTCCTTTGGTCAAATCCTGCGCGAACTTTTATATTCTTATACGCAACAATAATAACATAGGTAATTTAGAAATATGTTTGCGTAATTGTTTGACACAGCTCTTTATTTGATTCCGTAATAAATCATAGTTTCCTCAAAAGTGTGTCATATGTTTCCTTTAAAAATAAATGGGCAAAGTGCTTGAGAAAACGTTGATATCAATTCAAAGTAACCCATGTGTCATGAAAATCGACAAGGATCTCTCGATCATATTTAAAGAGAAGAGTGTATCACGAAGCCATGAGTTTATCAGCGTTCCGGATCTAGCCGATGGGACCGGGCTGGTGCATATGGTCCACATAGCCTATAAAGTCGTTTCCGATCTGGCTGATCTAACTTGTCTACCCCCTTGTAGATGAAATCTACAAACAGTGGTTTGACGTTACATACAACCGATCTGATTTTTGTACTTGTGAAACCAAGCGTTCTGCTTCTGTCGATCATTTTTCAAATCAAGGAATTAATTGAGGATTAATTAAAAGCATTAATTTTAGAACCAAGTAAGGGTGACGTTGTTAATTTTGAAGTGCATGCGTGGGAGATCTGGTAGTCGTAAAAAAGGAGTTTGTTTGAAGTCATGGGAACGTTTCAATGAACAATCACAGCTAGAATAAATTGAAACCTCAATGGGGTTACGAATTGGCCGATTCTTCGCGCGAGAGGCGAAACTTCAGCTTCACCGCTGCGAAGAAAATTGCACCCTTCGAAAATGTAGCCACGCGCCACCGGCG
Source organism: Ceratina australensis (assembly GCA_004307685.1). Classification (NCBI taxonomy): domain Eukaryota; kingdom Metazoa; phylum Arthropoda; class Insecta; order Hymenoptera; family Apidae; genus Ceratina; species Ceratina australensis. The sequence goes on from SHCU01000005.1 coordinate 329,839, forward strand.
ACGGGCGTTCTGTTTTTTTATTCAAAATAATAATTGGCCATTCTCTCCTTTTTTTTTTGTATTCCCATCTAACAAAGCCACCGTACGCTGTTCCGAACTATAGGTAGGTATGAGTTTTCCCGGGAAAATTGTGGCTAAAATATTCCAGGTAACTATGTAATCAAGTTACGATCCACGGACCGCGTTCACAACAGCTCTATTAAATACTACGATACGTTATGCTCGTAACCGAACACGGCGACAATGAATTCCTTTTTTTTAATACAGTCGTATTGCGTTCGAGTGGACATAATAGAGCTGCGATTTTTTAATAGTCGCGAATTTGATCGCGATAAAACAATTTATTGATATTCTTTTTAAATATACATTTTATTTGTTAGGTTCCCATAGTCGAAGTTCTATGTCACGAATCAGCAGTCTAACGTTAATACATCAGCTACCGTTAGACACGCTCTGACATGCGATTTGCGTAAGTTGATACGAAACGCGTGACCCAAATGCATATAGAGAACGAGAATTCTGATTTTTGCTACGACGCGACGATGACCAACTTTTTTCTTGTGGAACTCGGGAGGAACTTGAGGAGAACTTTATACTCTTCCCTTTGCTCGGTTCTTCGGGTTCGCCCCCTCGGGCTAGGAGACCAACCCCCTCGTCTCGATTCCAGGGAGGGTTCGAATCGAAGGGTTTACCAAGGGATTCCTCGGGGTTCGCGAGGGCAACGATAGGATACGCTTGAGTTTCAGAATTGAGACCTTGAATATCGTCAGGGATATCCAACCATGTATTAATCTTGTCTAGCGATAATGATGTTCACGTAACAGATCTTCATTGCATTATTCGCTATTGATATTCTTCAAATCCTTATAGATCCTCTTCCCATTATGTTAATTCGGTTCAAAAGGTGGGTAATTCAATACGATCGGATCAAATTATAGATTTGATATCTGCAAACAACATGGGAGATGTATATAAACATCGAAATGCATGAAGGACAACGACAGTGAAATGATTTTCAAACGCTTCCAAGAAAATCATCAGGGTAATATTTGTAACAATTGGTAACAGGAATATTCTTCTATTTTTCTGGCCAGTATGCATGGTTCGTTAACAAGTGAAACACAATATATGAGTTTCGAAAAAAGGTATTCATTTTTCATAGAAAACCGGGAATTGCAGGGACTGGTAGACCAGAAAAAAAAAAAAAAATACACGAAAAAAGCTATTCTTCGGTTACGAGTCGAACAATTTTTCTCCGAATCGCGACCAGGTCAGTGATATATGAAAAAAGTAATTAAAAAAGCAATATGCCGGTCGGGCTCGCGAAGACGTGGGAAGGAGAGGGCGAGCGTGCCTCTTGGAACGGAAAAAGGAAAGCAGAGGCGAGTTAAGGGTTGGAAACAGGGAAGACAGCGACTGGATGGGAAACGCGTGTTGGGTTGTGTGAGTCGTCGGGAAAGCTAGGTGGAAAGAAAATCGCTCGCAGGCTATTTTCCGGAGGAATTTTTATTGGCGGCCAGCGCCATGTTGGCCGGACAGAGGGGCGAAAGGGGTAAGCGTACGGAGGGTCGCGATTGGCGGTTGCCAGAGCAACGCATCCCTGTTGCCGTCCAATCGGATGATACCGAGGGGGTGAGACCTCGTGCTCCCTGCTTGTGCAACAACCAACCCCTACCAGGCCGGTAGCTACCCCCCCGGTAAACGCTACCCCCCGCTCGGAGTCGCTCGGGATAACTGCATTTCGTGGACAGAATCCCACAAGAACTCACGGCGAGCGGTCGCCCCTCTAACGCCACGACCGACCGAACTGTACTATCTTCTCCGCTATATCGTATCTGTCGGGGTTTTTCTAACCGAAAACGAGTCAAGCAAGGAGAGCCAGCTTTTCCTTCGGCTTGGCTCACGCGAACGACTCCGACCGATCCGTATTATTTTCGATATTTCCATTTTCAAGGCCACCCCCTCTCCCTTTCTTCGAACCCTGCCACCCGCCGCTTAATTGCATCGACCGGTTAATAAGATTTGAATTTCGAATCGGACCCTTTCACCCCCTTTCCACGGTCGGCCTTCTTTCTTTGACCCACGTGTGCGCGTTCCTAAGAAACTTACGTTTCTACTTGCTCAGGGATACCGATACGAATTTAGTTCGGTATCCGCGGTGATTTCGAGGAAGGTTGCCATCGGTCGTCGCCAGGAAGAGGATCGAGCGAACGCGAGGAGGAACTTTTTGGTGGGATTCGACGTACAAACAGTGAAAGTTGGGAATCGAGAAGTTGGATAACAGTCCTCAAGAGTCAAGATTAAGGATCGCAACGGCTGGTTTGAGGGTAGAGGACAGTGAGAAGCTTGATACTTCAAGGGATCGAGCACAATTTTGGGGAAGGACTTCTGACAGTTAGAGGGGAAATACAGTCTCAAACGGTACGAGAACTCATAGAAAATGAAGTAAATCTTCTGCTCCTTAAAAATGAACAATAGGATCCAGTTCCATTACGTGTGAAGTGCGTTCTGAATAACTGCAGGCCGGAGGATCTTCAAGTGGAAACACTTTGTGCATAATACATCGACTGTACATCTTAAGGTATGAAGAATACATTTTGAAGAGTGTCGTCGATGTTGTGTGAAAAGAGTAAAAACTATTGAACGTGTTACTTGGAAATCGGAATTGCTAGGTCCGCAGAAGCGAACGAGTTAAGAGATATTTTCAATTGAACGTTGTCTATCTCGAAATTTATTGTCGCTAAACGTTAGAAGAAAGAGATACGATATAAACGTATTGTTTTATGAGATGATTTAACGCTGTATAGTATTAATGCATCGATTTTGAAAGCGATATTGCTTAATGAAAGCTGTCTGAGAACATAAAATTGCACAGTAACAGAATATGATTAGTGTAGACACTTGTCTCTACACTTAGAGGGTTCTAAACTGAAGTGAATTTGAACACGTAGGAAAAGGTTGTTCAGACAATTTATCTAATTTCTAACGTGAAATAAAAGACGAAACTAGTGATCTCAGAAAATATTATTGAAGGGAACTGAACACTCTACAGTTGCTTCAGACTAGGCTGATGGAAACACTGGTTTGAAATCAAGGACTGAGCTAGCAAAATTAAGAAGGTACGAAGTCGTTTACAATTTCTACGAAACTGCAAACATTTTTGAAGCTTGAATAAATCAGACAGAATCTCAAAAACAGGAGAAACTGAAGATAATTATCTCGTATTTGTAGAAAAATACAATAAATCGTGAGAAGTTCAAGGAACTCATATGCAGATTCTGTCTTAAATCTGACAGACTCCCAAATCTGACCTGTAAAAAACTCGCTTTTAACCATACTTACACTTTTGCAGAAGTTAATTCCACTTTTTAACGGACTACAGAAGAAGAATTTGATTTTCTCTAAAAGTGAAAAGCAAGGGAAGTCCTCAAGTTCAAAGAACGAGACATCGTTGCTATTTTACGCGAATCAAGACTAGGAAAATTGGAAGATCGAATCGTGAATACAAGATCCAGATCTGGTTCAAATCAGAGTGAACGTCATACCTATTATAAAGAATCCAAGAAATTGATAAAAGAGAAGATTTGAATAGAAGAACAGAACCGAGCCTGGTTCTGAGTTAACATAGTATCGCTGAGGACAGAAAAGGAGCTTGCGGTTTCCTGAGATGGAGCAGATATCATCCTGGTAAGAAGGCGAACAGGTCGAAGAACAGTTCGCGGAAGCGAGACCAGGAAAAGGTCAACCCGGCATCACGCTGGCTAACGACCTGTCCGGAAGTGCCGGGGGTCCCGGTGCAGGGGGCGTGGGATCCGTCGGCTCCGTCGGCTCGACGTCCGTCGGAGGCGGCGGCGCCGGTACGGGTGCCGGCGGTTCCTCGTTGCCGACAACCGCCCTCAGCCTCGATCATCAGCAATTCAACATATTCCCGGCGATCTTCAGCCGCCAATTGAACTTCTCCGCAGCGGCGGCTGCTAACTGCGGCCAAAACAAATTAATGGACGAGCTCAGGCCGAATCTAGGCCTGCTAGGCGTCGGTCTCGTCGAGAACGAAAGCTTCCACCTGAACCACAATCAGGAGAAGAGGAAGTGCAGCAGCGCGAGCTCCAACGAACAAGATTTCAGCCTTTACGGGGTTCACCAGGGCTTGGAAGCTAGTCCACCTACGCCCGCTGCGACTCCTGGGAGAAGCAGCGTCGGGGCCACATCCACTGTTGGTATGTACTCGAAAAATGATCCTTCTAAACATTATTTCATAGTGAACAGCAATCGAATTCACTGTTAATTAAATAAAATAATGTTGGATCGTTCTTACCGAATTGGCTTGCGCATTTGAAGACAATGGAGACGTGTAAAAATCTACATTTCGCGATATGATTTTGTAATTTGACATGTTTATTCATTGAGATCATTTTAATACTCACTTCATACATCACTCGATGGGGATTATAATTATAAGAATAACTGAAAGTTGACAAAGGACTTCGGACCTGTCAACGGGAAGATAACATCTGTAGCATATTGAGTTTCTCGATTGGTAATCGGCAACAAGTCACTGTGAATGCACGCATCGAAAAGGGAAACGAGGATAGAGGAACCCCATTACCACGCGCCCCTCGGCACTAAGCTCTCTTAAACCCCATAATAATGGTCCTGTGGAACAGGTACCGCCATATGGTCCACTTCTTTCTACTATCGCCCCACTGTCAACACCTCCGATGTACACGATGTACTCTAAGCTCAATAACCGTAAAATTCGTCTATGCAGACACTAAGCGTTGCCCATTTCTTTCCTCGAACAAAATCTTTCATCAAATGCAATAGAATTTAGGTAGTTCTTTCATAGATTAAAGAAGGTAACTCTTTAGTAAAAAGTTATTTCTGTCTAGAATTTCACTTGGATTTCAATCGTAGAACTGAAACCCGATTTTTTATCGTATTTCTTATCACACTAAAATCGTGAACTATTTGTATTTGAAATAAGAGATGTAAGTAATATCTGATACAGCGATGAATTTGTTCAATCATGTAACTCTATGTACAAATTTCGAAGGCCTTCAAACTCTCTATTCCCCTTGCACTTTTTATTAGTGTTCAAAGAGTTCTATGTTTGAGAAAACTATAAAACGCAAGCATTAACATCTCTGCACTTATTATTGGATAAAGAGAACGCTTTCCGTTCCTGGCTCTTTAAGGTCACGCTGTTCTTATTCTAATGCAAATGGAAAAGTCCGCTAAACGGAAGAGGGAGAGAAAAAAACTGAATTGAAGAGGGAAAAATTAATATCGTTAACCCCAGGGTTCCCGCCGCGGGAATTAAAACTATTCGAGAGGTTCTTCTTCGTTATAAAATCTGTGGAATTATTTTCATGGTTTTCTTACCCTTCTGTGTTTAAAGAAGGAAACTATTAAGAATGATACTATTTTACGATGTTTGCAAGATGTTTTCTATAATAAAGTAGTTAGATAAAATGTTTTAGTGTTCCTGCATTTACGTGTGCAGTGATATATTCAGATCATGACTGTTTAGCTAATCAGGTGTTCGGGCATTAATTACGGGACAAGGATAATAATTGTTTAACTGATATAGTGTTTGGATATTATTACAATATTGACTGTAACAATTAGAGAGATCTGATTGAAGATCTTAATTACAATTATTTATCAGAATTCAATAAAAGATGATACCACGTCGTATCATTACAATTTGTAGAGAAGGGGTTCTGAGAATGGACTAAGAGCAGGATTTTAGGGCAGATGCCAGTAGGAGACAGCTGCATGGGGATTTCAATTATCTGTTCTAACACCACAGAATTCAGCTGCATCAGATTCACGATACCTTTGGAACTAATTACCTCCCTCTTTCAATTTGCTCTGATCCTCGAAATTGTCGACTGACCACCTTGTCACCACAGTCCAAACGAAAATCAGATAATTCGAATAGATAACTCGAAGCGCGTGTCATCATACATTTTTAGTATCATTGTCCGTGGTTCAGTTGGGAGGTAGATATGATTAATGATAAGAATGGAAAGAAGGGGCGTCTCATGATGAACTTGACCGAGTTTCCCGTTTACCAGGATAACGGGGGCAAGGTATGTAAAGTGGACAGCATTCATCCTTGAACATTGAATCAGCATGTAACATGATTAGGTCATTAACGCCCTAACCGAGTTAGCATAGTGCGAGGGACTTCGCTTCTCGCCACCGTTACCCTCCCCCACCTCCCGCCTCTCTCTCTCTCTCTCTTCTGTATGTGTACTCGTACGTAAACAGGACTCAGGATTTACCTGAAGACGCTGCATTGTGGCTTCCACTTTTCATTATCTGCCCATCCGAAAGTAGAGTCGTTAAGTGAATGAAATAGTAAAAAATGTTCTTACTAAATTGCGTGGAATAAAGGAAGTTGATTTTGAATATTTAGGAGCGGAAGGAGCTTTCAAAAAGCTGAAACCGGACCCTTGCGCCTCGAGCCCTCACATCGGTCACACCCCAACCACCGCCAGCTGTCCCACCCCCGCGCGCAGACGGCACAGGACCACTTTTACCCAGGTTCGTTCATTAGTAATAACTATTTTCCGTTCTGTTAAATAATCATTTAAAAATATATTCGAAGAAGCTTATCATCCATTTCTGGATGAACTCAAGAAATTTGAACTAGATTACTTGCTGATTTTTCAGTTCGTAGATTAAAAATTTGATTTTGATTTTACCTCGAGCACACTGAAACGATTAATCCAGTTGTATGATACAAGATGCTTGAACAATATTTAAAATAATTTGACTGGAAGGAATTTTAGCAACTAGCCAAATTGGCTTGTTTCACAGTGGAGTTTCCGAGGCTTTTATGTACTACTTATGTATACAGGCATCGTGGGTCCAAAACGAATAATTGTTTCGCAGGAGCAGCTGGCGGAATTGGAATCGGCGTTCGCGAAATCCCATTATCCGGACATATACTGCAGGGAGGAGTTGGCTAGGTCCACGAAATTGAACGAGGCTCGCATTCAGGTGGGTGCCAACCCTTAACACTTTCCTTTTCTTCTTCAACGAATGAGAAAAATAATGAGGAAGCAACGATTCAATTTAGAGAAGAGAAAGGCAATTTAAAGGAGAATTCTATCCGATTTCGTGATAAAATAACATAATAAACATATTATTATAGATTATGCGCGGTTGAAAATAATTGAGGCACAATTAACGTTGTTTTTTAAACCTTCAGTATCTCTTCTCGCTAACAAAATTTACTTTACTGTATCGAGCTCACATCTTTTTTAGTATGACTCAACGATAATCGAATCAAAGACGCACGAAGGGTAGCTGGAATGAAATTATCTGCGCAAATGTCGCGCAAGAAACCAGTCCCGAGTATGATTCGAGGGTTGCGAGATGATCGACGGGGAAACAGCATTTTCGATGAATTTGTGTTCAAAGTTGAACGATGATAATAAGCCGTGAAATTTATTAATTAAAATAGAACAAGCGACAATTTCGTTCGGGAACGAAAGTCACGGGATTGATAACACGTGAAGGATGAATTTAAAAATCAAAAGTGAAACACGCGTCTGAAACTTAATTTCGAAAACTGAAAGTTCGAAAAAAAAATACAGAGCGAGAGAGAGAGGAAAGTGGAAAAGGGGCGTTTAGAGTGTTCGAAAGACTCCGGTTTCGGGCACTTTGTGCATGGATTATGACCGGTAAAAGCAAAAGCGAAAAGCAAACCGCGTTTTACTTGGCTTAGGACAGTTTAACAGGGTTAAGTCGCCGCGGTTCCCTGAGCTTTTAACTCAAACAACGCCGCGATGCATTATATATCAAAAGAGCAGTAACGGTAACGGCGACGCAACGCGAGGCAACGTAACCGGGACGAAATGGCGGAACTGTTTTAATATGTACCCGTTCCTGGATATTTCGGCTAAAGCCAACGTCCTCTTCGTCGTTCTTTAACGTCGTCAAAAACCGCACTACCAAACCCAACGCCCCTTCCAACTCTCTATTCACTTGCGTTTCTCTTCACGATGCGTTGCCTTTCAACCTGTTCGGAGATTTATACAATTTATTTACCTCCCTTACGATAAATATCGGTTCAGAAAATCGAGACTGCAGAATTCTCAAAAATTGATTTAGAAAATGGTAATCACTTGGTATTTTTAATTCATCTCAGAAATTGAAAATCAAGTTCATTGAAAAATAAAAAAATGTAATAAGATTTTATACTTTGTCCCTTACGATAAATATCGGTTCAGAAAATCGAGACTGCAGAATTCTCAAAAATTGATTTAGAAAATGGTAATCACTTGGTATTTTTAATTCATCTCAGAAATTGAAAATCAAGTTCATTGAAAAATAAAAAAATGTAACAAGATTTTATACTTTGTCCCTTACGATAAATATCGGTTCGGAAAATTGAGACTGCAGAATCCTCAAAAATTGATTTAGAAAATGGTAATCACTTGGTATTTGTAATTCATCTCAGAAATTGAAAATCAAGTTCATTGAAAAATAAAAAAATGTAACAAGATTTTATACTTTGATGTCACGAGTTCTTACCAGATCAAAGATATGACAATACGTTTATAGAATACTTTGACGCGCATCACTAATTTTTAAGAATCGTACAATGAATAGTAGATGTTAGATATAAATTATAAGGACTTCTCCAAATCATTTTTAAAATTGATTTAGCATAAAAATCTGTGATGCGAGGATTTTTATTAGCCGAATTTCCTGTTAGACGGGAAGTGAATTTTCTCGTGAAACGCCCAGGCCTCGGCCAGGTGGAGCAGTAGGCCCTCGATCGGAAGTCGAATCGAAGTAAAAAGGTCGAATGAAAACTTAGCTAACTCAATATCTTCCCTCGCCCCCCGACCCACTGTTTTTCTCTCCTCTTTTTATAGCCCTCCTCGAGCATATAATGGGATTTCTTGTGCGGTGATTCGAGAATTATTCCCTTACCCGTCTCTTTTTTACTTGTCATTACTGTTATCACAATCCTGAATTACCCTTTGGTTAAACTTAATCAATCTCACGAATCTGAATTTAATATGCAACTGCCGAATCCAGCGAGTTACATTTTTAAATAAATTCATGGATATTCAGCTATGAATTTTCAACTGAAAATTCAATTACGTGCGAAATAGAATAGTTTAATAGAATTTTTTCAACGATATTTTATGAGGTACGAGAATTTATTTCATCTTATTACTGATTGAGAAGTACATCAAGTATTTGTGGTTAGATCTCATTTCAAACGTTGTCAACGCAAATATCAGCTTAGACTTATTCCTCAGTATATGCCGGTTAATCACAAAGAATTTTCTCTCTGGTTGCTGCTTATTTTCCAACGGGATGGAAAACGCGTAGGGTGTGTATCCATCGCGACTCGGGGTTGGAGGAAAAGATATATTAGGGGCTGTTGCTCATCCTCTTACCCCATCGACACGCGGCGTACGGGGCTCGGGGGTGGCTAGGGTAGAGGAAGAAGAAGAAGAAGAAGAAGGCCGAGACGTTTCAGATCTATCTAGGGTGGAGAAAATTCAATTTAAAATGGCGGCTCAGATATAATGGCAGCCTCCGGTACAGCGCCACCCTTATTCTCCGACTCACCCTTCCACCCTCAGCCAACTCGTCTCAACTTTGCCACCGTACCATGTACTTTCGCGAAACCACCTCCTTTTCAGTTGGTGTGTCGTCATCTACGAAAAATACTCGAATTCTAACCATTAAAGCGTATAGCTATCACTAATTTCAATTAAAAATCTATTTAATCCAAAATCTAATGAAAACTGATAACATCATAATCGTTCCGATAAAATAATCTGATGACTCATCTATAAATTATATTCCCGTCTATTTTGCTTAGCGAAAGACTTCACATTCTTACACTGAATTCCGTAATCCATCATTTCTGCAAGCTCCTTGACGATTCGTTCTCACCTACTTCTATCGTTTCATAATATTTATTTATATTTCCTTTCACTGTCTCGCATACCTTAAAATACTTTAGTTTAAAAATTACGTTTGCATCTAAACAGATAACAGATTTCATATTTTCATATTAAATTCCGTGATACATAATACTCGCGAGCTCGTTCAGAAATTATTTTTGTTCTCACACATTGCACGTTTTCCAATACATGTTTACATTTCCTTTTACCTGTTTCATATATCTGTCAGCCAAGAGCATAAAAAATTGGAAATAAAAGAAGTTGATTCTTGCCTAGGGAACACCCGTCGCACATAGAGAAAAATGATTACGAGAACAAAAGAGCATAGAGAGAAAGAGAGAGACAGAGAGAGAGAGAGAGAGTAATCCATTACCCATTTATTCGGATCCATTTTCCCTTTACCTCTGTACGTTTCTCTGGAGGAGTAGCATAGTTTTCCCGGTATCTTGGTCCTCAAAGTAGCTGCTAGTCGGACATTTTGAGAGAGAAGCTGCACTTTCTCTGTACGCGAGGGTGGCTCGCGTTCTAGGGGCGACGGGTGGCGAGGGGCAGGGGTTGAAGAGGGTTCGGAGAGAGCAACGGTTATTGAATTACGAACTCTTAGCTTTCCGGTTCCCTCTTAGGGGGTGAACTGCGCGAGTATGTATCGCAAAAAGCTTCTGCAGAGTTGTAAATAAAAAAAAGGAAATATAAGAAACGTTCCGCGTTACCTTTACTACGGATCTTTTAACTTTAAAGGTATACAAGCGAATTCTCCCGTTTCTTTCTTCGAATCTTCTAAGTATCGATATAATGGTTCTAATTCTGGATTATAATTGACCGGACTTTTTCCACAAATCGTGAGTCACCTTAAACGCGGGAACATATTTTAATTCGATAAAAGAATTCTCATGTGAATAAATATTTTAACATCGCGATCACAATCGCGGCCCTTAATTACAATCCGCAATTTGCGATTATTCATTGGATTTTTACTGGTTTTTCACGCAGGAACATATTTTAATTTGATAAAAAGATTTTCATTTGAATACAAATGTTCGCTCGACCGTTCTACTCGCGATTGTTAGTCACAAGCTGTAATTGCAATTTTTCAACGCGTTTTCGACTACCTTTTAGTCAGCTATTTTAATTCGGGTATTACATCATGACGTCTGGAGCATTTTTATTGATTTGCCGTACTGTACATGTAGTGCCGTTCGATGTAGGTGTAAAAAAGTGAAACGCAGTTATACTTGCCAGGGTATAATAAAATTTCGCTCGAATATATGTACTTTGAACTTTGACTCTTGGATTGGGTCGGGGGGAGGCCTCTCTATCATAGGGTATAATCAAAAATAGAGGGTTTCAAAAGGAATAAAATGATTCAATACTTTTTGATCTCTCCTTTAAAAAGGAAATAATGTGCCCACTTCGGCGTAAAAGAAAACCGAAATGTATTTATCTATAATATTATGAACAAACGTTATAAAATACGAAGCTGTTAACACGATTACTGATTGATTGTTAGAGGGTGGCGCATGTAACTTGGAAAAGAGACGCTTACCCTTGCGTACGCGTGCATAATTTTAAACTATATACGTAAATCACGAGGCAGCCGGGACACGACCGTGCATAACCAATTGCGAATTTCAATTCGCTGCGCGTCCCCCGATTTGCAATCGCACAAAAGAATCTTATTGGTTTCAAATAATTTCAATTTCGCTCGGTTCACGATTTTAAATTCTACATTAGTGCTAATTCAATCGGTACTTTGTAAAATTTGCAAAACGCTACTTTCTCCCTGAGGATGAAATTCTTCGCGAGAACGTGAGAGAAAATCGAGGCGTACATAGGAATTGAAAGGCAAAGGAGGAAGACAGGCTAGCTTCGAGTGAAAGCATTGGAAAAGAAAAGCACGGGCAACGTACATAGGCTAAAAATAATTTCAGATCACGATTGGAAATTTTTCATTTAATACAGACCCCTTCTAACGTGGAGTCCTGCAGGCTAACGTGATAGAAAATCGGGATACTCGGGGTTGACAAAAAATCAAATGGAGACGAGATAATCAATGACAGAAAAAAGGAGAAGCAATAGAGAACTCTTATTAGATTAGAATAGTTTCCAACTGCAGTTCAGTTCGAGATTTTCAATTCTATTTTCCGCTAAACCCTTCTACACTTCGTAACATTTGCAAAACGATATTTTCTTTCTGGACATGGAAACGTGAAAGAAAATTGAGAGATGGATACTCGGAGATGAAAAAGTAAAACAGAGAGATGGGATGGTCTCGTTGAAAAAGAAAAATAATATAAAAGAGCGAGAGGAACGTTGAAATAGGAAAAGGAAGGAGAAAAAAAAAGCCCGATCGAGCCACCCACGTGTGTCACCCCCTTCGCCCCCGTTGCGCGCACGTAAAGATCGAGCGAAGAGGCGGCGGGGTTGGACGGGGGCAACCAGGTGGTGGTAGAAATGTCGATAAAACACGTCGGCCAACGGGGGTGGGCCGGGAATGACGTCACGGGGTTGGAATCGGCCAATCAGGAAGCGACGGGAATAACGCAGGGGTGGAAACGAGTCCGGGCCGTCTACGGGGGTTGGAGATGGGTTCTCTCTTTCCTGTGGGTGCTACGCGAAGAACCGAGACGAGAGAAGAAGGGAAACGGGCGGATGGGGGCGGGTAAAACCCGGGGGGTGGATGGCGGTTCGGGCAACCTCCAATATGGGTTTACTAATCCCGCGAAACAATGGAAATTGCCCGATGCAAAATGGCGATAGGTAAACCATCCTTCCGCCCCTCTTTGCTCGACGGGCGAACGGGGATGGCTCTCTCCTGCGACTTAAATAGCGAGAGACCAGTTTAAATGTTTACCTTTCGTTAATACATTTTCGCGCAATTCTGGACGCTAGTCAGACTGCGAAGTTAATGATTAATGGAAAAACAGTTGCACCACTTGAGTTACAGACGCAACGTGGGAATTTAGTAATGATCATCTTTGTAATAGCTCGACTTAAATAGCGAGAGACCAGTTTAAATGTTTACCTTTCGTTAATACATTTTCGCGAAATTCTGGACGCTAGTCAGACTGCGAAGTTAATGATTAATGGAAAAACAGTTGCACTACTTGAGTTGCAGACGCAACGTGGGAATTTGGTAAAGATCATCTTTGTAATAGCTCGACTTAAATAACGGGAGGTCAGTTCAGATGTTTGCTTTCCGTTAATGAAATCGTTTTAACGAAACGGTCGTTACTTTATTTGAATTGTAAAATGAGTTGTTAAAAGTTACCTTGCTGCTAAAATTGATAGACCAATTTGGCTGCTTACTCCTGAGTGAGATCATTGATATTATAATACATTTGGATTCCGAAAAGATCGCAAGCAAACGTAATTGAACTAGAAACTGAATACTCAGATTGCAAAAGTAAGAAGAATCGAAACTTCCGAGGGCGGGCGGTTAATGCAGTCATAGGGAGATTAAAACATGTAGAAATTATAATTATTAATTATGCATGAAGCAATTGAAACGCTGACGCTTAATTGATAATCAGTTTGTTTCGCTGATATCAGAAATATTGCATAGAAGTCCGTAGTCTCGATAAGAATTTCTTTAAAGTGAGACAGGCTCATTTAAAATCGTACTTTATTTTCTCTCTACCAATAGGTCTGGTTCCAAAATAGAAGAGCGAAGTATCGAAAACAGGAAAAACAGCTCCAGAAGGCACTGACGCCAATTCCTGCCTGCCAAGGAGCGATGATGAGGAATATCTATCCTGGTGCCAGCAGGGGTTACCAACCCTATCCTCACCCGCATAACAGTATAAACGGGATAAATCGTTACCCTCAGGCAAGTCAAACAACCGTTCACTTGATCATTCGGCATAGTAATTAATAAGGAAGATTTTTAATTAAACACCCGAAGGCTTTGATTATTAAATGGTATGATTATATATAATATTATTATGAATGATTATATCGAAGTGAAATGACGAGATCTATTAATACGATCGAATGAATAGGGATAATATAGATAATAATTGGTACGAATAACGGATAGTAATAATGGAAATTTGAGGGACAAGGAGTAATTTTTTTATCCTATCGACAAACCGATACGTTGAAGGAGTGATTGGGTTAATTAAAACCGGTAGGCATTCGGTAATCCGTCCGACCGAACTAATCACTCGTAATTCAATTTAGTTGGCTACATCGACCGATGCGACGCGGCGGACGTACGCTCAGGTGCGCTTCAATTTAATACCTCGGTTAAAATCGTTAACGAGAAACGCATCGAATTCATTCCATAGCTACTCCGACAGCGAGCGATACCAGAACCTGCTCGCGTCGGTGTTTTAAGCATCGATTTTCCCAGCTCACAGTGAATTCAAACAAATTACCGTAACCATAACAGTGAATCGAATAATCACAATTAATTATGGAGTGCTTTAATTCAATGAAGAATTAAATTTCATCAGGCTTTTAATATGCCTGTTAATACTTTGCCACGTACACTGTTTTACTACAAACAAGATTAATGCTGAATATCGTTGAAACAGCAACTGCATAAAACTGAGATCTATTAATTAAATTTAATACGTTCCTTCCTATGAAAACGCTAACGAGATTCGTTTAAATTTTTAGATGGGTACGACGTCCTACCCGAGCATGACTCAACCGTTTTCCATGTCGCATTCAGCCTCGAACATGTCAGCGGTTACTGGCATGAGACAAGATGCGATGGGTAAGTCTCATCAAATTGTTCATCTTAATTTAATTTAATCAATAACGTTCTGTCCTATTTAAATTAATATGCAATTTTCGTTTCCACTTTTATTTCACACTTCGTTTCTATAAATCAATAGCAATCAATGACATAATCGGGGATAAAAGAATTAGCCCATTGATTGTCAATTTCCTAATCAGGAATTCGTTGTGTTTTACTATAATGAAAAAATAAATCGGTTTGAAGGTCTATCGGTAGTTGATTAAAGTAATTGAAATAAAATCGTAAAACGGAGATTTAAGAATCGCTTTAACCAATCCTTCCACGATCACATTGCATTAAGACGTTAAATCGTTAACGGCGACGAACTCACTAGTGTATCTATATGTATATAAACTGGGAAGGCAATATTCTCGCGAATAGTCTTGATTCAATTTAAAAGCGATATTCCATCTTGGGCCGGAAATGGTGTAAGACGCTCGTCGCTTCTCCAACGGAAATCGAGAAGGACTCAGAGACGTCGTTCTATCCCCAGCCAACGTCATTTCCGTTACACGATTTTAAAAACTCGTACGGACTAGCGCCTAAATATGAGATAATCGGAAACCTCCTTATACGATTTTCCCTTTTTATATTCGATTTCATACTGTTTCCATCTTTTTATAAGTTTTTAAAGACTCACTCTAAGGTTACATTAGTATTACGTATCAGTTTATATTACAGGTAATTTTGATTACCTTCTATATGATACATTGTAATTCTAGCTTAAACACGAATTACATTATAATTATTTGAAATAAATAAATATTTAATTAATCTCTTATTATTTCATTCATTGTGACTTCAATATAGTATCATTAAGCAAATCATGATGAATGCAACGGTTTAATTTGACTAATGAAATACATATTCGCAGGCATGTCAGCGGAGGACGAATGGTACAACAAAAGCATCTCAGCTCTGAGAATGAACACAGCCCACCACCCGAATTTAGCCGCGCCTATGCTGCAGTATCAAACATAATTGTAAACAGTTGACGCACGGATTTACTCGAGAAAAAAAATCGGACATACTTGACTCTTCGTTCAGGTAAGGGCAGATTTGGAAAGTTTGCTGACAAATCAAAGGAGAGTATTAGAACGGAGATGTCGATTAATTAACAATTTAACCCGGATTTACTCGTTAGTCGATAATCACCACAAACGTGTCTAATTACGAACGGCTAATTTCGAATTTAAATTAAATACGAGATATCACCTGTCGCTTTGATCGAGCTATATTCATTTTACAATTATCGATAGGAGCAATATGCAATTAAGTTGTGTAATCAAATCCTTGATATGTGATTATGCGATATGCTAATTTTTAACTAAAACAATTGTACAATGGTTAGGTTTAGATACTTTCATTAATGCCACCCTAATTTGTTTCGGTGCACGGCCGCTCTTCGGTTTTAAATGGTCAAACACCGATCACGGCAATTATACGAGGCTATTGATGAATAAATGTTAATAAAATTCGACGGACGCACAATTGAAAAAGAGTTTTCGTTCAGTTTCTTAACAACGATCCGCAAAGAGAACGAGGAGCCAGTTTCGTTGAACAAAGTACGATGGGCTAGTTGTAAATAAGGAGAAGAGGTAAAAGGAGGCGGAAGACGATACGTATACCGTGTAATCGATATTCTAGCATTATGCGAATTTTTCAATGTCCTTTTAAACGATGTAAGCATACCCTTACCTACCTACCGTTTAAACTTTAGCGGAAGAATAATTAGGTGATAAAAATTATTGATTTGTGTGTGCTTGTGTTCGCCGGGAAGGTTTTAAATAAATAATAGAGCGGTGCGGTTTTAAGGCGCGAGGAGTGAATCTCACGATGCGAATTTTCAAATAGTTCTTGCGTTGGAAATTTGAAGGGCGCCAGGGTTTCTGTCTGTACAATAATTATGGACACTTCGAACGATCTTGAAGAGATACCGCCTGAACTTGTGAAATTCATTGTTCGTTTACTAAAATCATGTCGACGTTTACATGATCAATCTCATCGATTTGTCTTTCATTTTCAAGGAGAGACGTATTTTAAAAGGTGAACGAGAGGAAAGTACAATATCGTAGAAAAATATCCCTGGCGCCTTTCATCGGTGATATTTGGATCTGTCCAATCAACAATCGTGTCTATATTGGTGTCACTTTTCGAATAATTGTCTAAATAATTAATAATAAATCGAGGATGAATAATTGCAGTCGAATGCATCGTTTTTGTGTAGTTTCGCTGCAAGATCTCGGAGAGCCGCGGATTTTTTTGCAATTAGCCAGAAGCAGATCTCACTAATTAAACACATACGTTACTTACGCAACACATATATAACATTAAATAAAGATGTAGAGATTTGAATAGATATTACAAGGAGTAAAATCGAACGCCGTTTCAATTAATTGACGCTGGTTTCAATCATTTCCCAATCAAACTTGCATAAAAATCCGCGGACTTAATTATATTAAAGTAATCGCTCGCGGTTGTTCCACGCGAAATGTTCCTAAAAAATTTGTAACATATCACACTGTTATACTAAACGATTGCACAACACACACACGAACACATGCACACGAACACACGTGTTTTGCGTGTCGAACACACAAAGAATAATGTCGGCGAGATTAAAGAAAATGAAGGTGGAAATGTGTAACGGGGGCGAGCGTAATTTATAGTTTATAAGCAAGGGTCACGTATTGTACGTATGTGTTGTACATAGCCTAAATAAAAATTACATTTAAAACTACTATTACAAATTATTACCAACTCTCTCTCTTAATTAATTACTTGTACAACTAGGGAGAGGGAATAACGGAAGAATTTTCTTTTTTGTAGGAAACTATGAAATTTTCATTTTAATACATAACAACAATTTGTATTATTATATACAAGAAATTCAACACTTCATCGTCCAATACTTAAAATTAAAGATTGTTTATGCCATTCTTCTATAAAAATTAACATTTATGCATTCTCGAAAAGTCGCTGATATGATCTCTTTTTATACAATACATAAATTAATTGATATGATACAATCACATGGGATTAAATTTAGCGACAACGGTCGATCAACGTTTGATCTTTTAAATAATCTCTCAATTAATCACTTTTAAAATAAACATTTTTCAACCCGTATCCAAGTCACTTTAAACCTAAATTATGGCAATTTCTACCGTGCTAAATTAATCAAAAACTGTTAAACATGAATTCTTTGCTTATTCATTCATTTTCATTTGGCGATTATACGCTTCGCTACCTCGTCCGATCAATTTTATTGTATTATAATTTTTTAATCAAATTTTGAGATAGAATATCGGAAACTTTTTAACTGCACATTAACGTAATATCATTTATCACGTTCGGCACTATCCGGGGAAAAAGGATACTTTAAATATTCATTAAATCTCATTCAACACAACATAGGCGTTAATAGTTACGCAAATTGTTGAAATATTCCACAGCAGGTTTCAATAATGTGTATACTTTGAAATTGACAATTATCTACAGTATCTCCTCTTCTATGTGAAAAGAAGATTCTACAGCCTGGATGCGTCAATTGTCAATACAATTTATTTGCAAAATCGCCTATTTCTCATTTGTTTAACCAAGTCCTAACACATATTTTGGTAAATTGTACGCAAACCGGGGTATCGCCATGACAACCGACATCCTGTAAATAAATCGAAAATTATTAATATGATTGTTGATTCATTTAACATCGAAAGAAGTTAACGAGAATTGAAATTTGTTTCACGGTTCATTTCACTTCTCCATTCAATCTAATTTGTAATTACATGAATATTAATTTATTCGGCATTAATTGCGAACTTAATCTGAAGCAAAATTCAAATAATTGTACTTACTATAAGTAGAGTAGAGCATAGAATTGTTTTCGAGAATCCAAATGTTATGTGCTTTCCACCACCGTGAGGCACCGTGAGTTATTTAATTGTGTAACGCTATTTATAAATAAAGGCTCAACACTGTTCGAAATTATAATTAATAAAACGTTATCTGATCATTCTCTACCTGCAATTCGTTATTACTTACAATAAGAAAAATTTTAACGAACATTTTCTTCGAACAGCGTTTTACGTGAAAAATTAAAATACGTGTTACACAATTTGTGAATCAAATATATACAAAAGGCCATCCCATATCGCTGAAAGGTCAAAAACTTAGTAATCTGTACAATAATAAGATAAATGTTAGATAAGTAGATCCTATATTCTAGACAAGACGATTCTTTATTTAAAGAATGATTTGTACATTATCGTTTGATGCGTTACGACGGAAGTTCTTAATAATATACCGGAGTTAAGTACTGGCATCCTCTAACAATCAATTACTCCTATTTGAAAGGAATAACTAGTGCTTAACTACACGCGTTGAGTAAACTTTCTTAAATAACTACGACGCTAATCTTCCTGCAAGCAATGCGCTGAAACACAAACAACGAATCACATATGTGGGTCTATTATATCTTTCAAAGTTCACGCGAACATGCATTACGCGATTACGTATCTAGTAAATATATAGAAAAGTTAAAATAGGAATTAAGTAAAAGAAAAGTACTCAGACCTGAATTTCGAGACAACTGCCAGATTCAAAATTGGTAACAGCATTTGATAACAGGCATGATGAATAGAATCATAAGATATTAGTTTATATATATGTTTGTTGTGCATTGTTTCGCAGGATGCAAGCGTTAAATTTTTAGTAATTACTTATCCCTCTAATTGTCCACTTTCAGCTTAATATTGTTAATGAAGAGTCTTATTCGAAAGTATGTACAATATATTCGATAACTTTTAAGAATCAATCAAAAGCCAGTGAATAGTTCAGAACGAAAGTGTTACATATTTGTGTTTGGAAGAAGAAAGCAAAGAAAGTGATTCATCCTATACATGTTAGCTTTTACATACAGAAAGCATATTGATTATATAAACTAAAACTAAATGTCGAGTAATCCCATATATAATACAAATATTTTGTAAGAAACTATATATTTTCCTACATTTTTCTATTCAGTCAAAATATTTGCATTATCTATGTGATCACATTAATTAGAATAAAGAATAGAACAATAGCACAGAAAACTCGCGCATCCCAAGTAAGCGAAAGATTCTCATAAACATTCGTAATAATCATGTATAAAAATAATTGGAAAACAGCCTTTCTTGTTTTAATAAACTAATAACTAGTGGATTTCTATGCATTAAAGGAAATGCAATCGGGATCAACTCGCATTTCACTTCTAAGTATTCTGCGTTCATATCTGAACGCAGTTTTTATATTTTTCTGTAAATGCATCGGATCCACGATTTGTTAGACGATATGACTATAGTTATGTTAGGAGCTGCTGACGCGGTCCACCTGGTTGGTGTTCACATCACCGGAGTAAGACTGAAGCCACAAATCGTGTACGTACGAGAATGCTAAACCGTTGTAGATCCATGCCCTCCAGCCCGTTCTAGTATCATTATCTATTCTCGATTCCAGCGATTGGCACAGCTCCTTACGGTCGTGACTCCTGCCGCTTCGCAAGTCGCACAATAAACGCTTGCGGCATTCGTCGTTACAGGACGGCCTCACCGGCGAGTTTTTATAATAATGCCTGAAAGACATTTCATAAAATCTCGAAGATAATCTTAGTAAAATGAAGTTTGTCCAGCATTGTTCAAGTAGAGAATATAAGAGTAAATGAATGAAGGAAGTCACTTAAGAAACAGATTAAACAATGAATTAAACGAATTAAATAATTTATATTGAGTAGACGAATGAATTAATAAAATTATGAATTTGTTAAATGAAACAATCTGTAATGAAAAACTTACTTATAGTAGAGATCGAATAACGATGGCTCGTTGCTCATTTTGTCAATTAGAGAGTCCCAATCTTTTGGCAAAAGCGAAGACATCTGATAAGCCTGCCGAGCGCTGTACATCTTATGCCAAATAGGATAATCATAAAGATTCGCTTCTTTCAGATTCATCACCCAGGTCTCATGATCCACAACCATCTGCAACAAAATGATGAAACATTTCTCTTGGTTTTTATTCATGTAACTCCTGAAACATCCGACATTGCATTCGTGCACAGCTGCATTTAAAAAGTGTTAATTATTCATGTCACATATGATGAAATATAAAATTGAAATAAAACGAATAAATTTATTTTTATTCAGTTTTATACTGATTAAGTAATCATTAAGAATTACTCACTCTAGTAGTTTTTGGATGATCCCCATCGACGTAGTATATTCTATAGCCAGGATTCAATTCAGCATAGGGTGTGACCGATGGACCGACGTATGCTATGCTTAAAGCTCTGCCGAGGTCACCTACGTCGTAGAATAATTGGAACTCGTCGTAATGGGTGTGACCGAAAAATTGCGCAGTAATCGTCGACTCATACCTAGAACGAATTCAAAGTAGCTGATATCATTAGAAGCTACGCGAAACATTTTTCAAATATGGGAAAACGAAAATTGGAAATTATGATAAATTATCGAACCTGTTAATAATTTGATAATAATTCCTAGACCAAACTTTTAGACAGTCCGAGTGACCAGGCGGTATATGCCCGATGATGTGAACCTTCTCTCCGTTCATCTCGGCTCCTTGTAACTCGTAGACGAGCCACTGTAACTCGCTAACTGGATCCGTACTGTTTATGAGGAGCCACCAGTTTTTATTGTTACAATAGTTCATATTCACTGACAAGATTCGGAAACCCGGACGAACTAGAACCGAGTAGAACGCACCGCGCCGAACAGTGTGAGAAACTCCTGCTGGCAACCAACGTCTCCAATGCTTGTCCAAGGCATCGTACAACCAGGAAATATCATTTTCTTTCGGAACAAATGGTGGTGGAAAACTGAAAAATTTGATCAGTTTCAATTTTCAAAATAAAATTATTTCGACAAATATTGTTCAGTTGCATTCAATTCGCGAAACATTTCATCGACACAAGTAAATAAGTTTTTATTGATCCACAACTAAAAAAAAA
>SHCU01000005.1:357222-408643 GCA_004307685.1 Ceratina australensis
TTTTGGACACCGCGCGATTACAGTTACCCTTATCTAGGTCATCGACCTAGAACCAGAATTACCGTTCGACTAATCTAATCCCGTACCGAAATTAATGAATCGTAAACAAGTATTTGATTGTCCGCTGATAATTTCAGAAACAAATTACTTAAAGAATGAAATCGACATTTAAATTTCATTTATTATTAAATAACACTGATGTGTCGTCATACTTTTGCATACACCACTCGCCTGTTTTTGACGTTCTATTTTTGAGTAACGTCTGATTTAGGGGAGTCGGACGGGAAAGGAAAGGAAAATACGCGGAAGCAACGTGACGGGGACGTATGGTATCAGGACTTTCGCCAAAACAGATCTCACTGACCCACTGCAACAACTGGTACGTAGTTAGTCGCGTTTACGATCATACGATCCGCAATTTCACATCGTAAACGCCATCCTCGATCAACCGGTCGATCGATCACCAATCATACATCACGTTTCTAATAACCCTTACACGCGTAAGTAACCTTGAAGGAAAATGAAAGAAATCTTCGATTAAATGCAAATTACGATTCAACTGCATCTATATTTAATTCATTCTTCAATGTAAACACTTTTATACTACTCTTTTTTATTTGACTCCTCGTTGAAGCTAGGCGTGATATGACTATCGTGCACTACGATTGATTTAACTCTTTGAAGCAGAGGATTTCAGTTAAAAAATAGTAAATAATAGTAGTAAAATATATAGTAGTAATAAAATATATAGTAGTAAAATAATAATAGTAAATAGTAAATAAAAAATAATTTTATCGGCTTTTAAATGAAACAAAATTGATATATTTTTATAAATAAAGGTATAGAATCATGTAAAAACATAACAAAATAGTAATAGTTAATGCTTCCAACACTAGGAATACATTACCAACTGCTTCACGTAAATAAGACGAAATGCAAATGCAACTACTGCAAGATTTCGAGGTGCGACTAAAAATGTCCCACCGTGCCATGAAATACATCAAAAAGGTAGGACACTTTTAATCCCATCGTGCTCCAAAGAGTTAAGTCATTGAAGCTTGTCGAACGCAATTGAAATCCGTAACGTTTTGCATCAATTTAAACGTGCTAAGCATGTTACCACATGCTCGATTTGTCTCTGAGATAGAGATAACGGAATAAAAATGATGTGAGGAGGAATTTATTTGATTTTTGTTAACGAATCTGAACGGAGGCAAGCATAGCAGTTAAAAGAGCGAAGTAGAATAAGCGGTTGAACCGTTATTCGACCCACCGGTAGACCTCGCCGCTTGAAGAAGCTACACCTCGGCTTCCACATGCTCGTCTTTCACCCACTCGCTACGAAATCATGGTCATCGCCGTGATCGTGAGCAGTGCCAGGCTAAAGGCTTCCCACCTTTCGGCCTTGAGGAAACCAGACTAAGGAGAAGATTGTGAGACATTCCTCGGATGTATCACACTATTCAATTTCAATCTAATCTCTTTGTCTCGCGATTTTTACATTCAAGAATGCATGGGACGTGCTCTTGAAATTTTTCCTACGCACGTGCTTTCAATGACTTTAACAAATTTTTCTTAAACCTGAAGGAAGCGCGGTACGATAAGACTTGTATTTTCAAGCACGAAGAATGAAATTCAATTGAAGGATTTAAATCAGTAAAAAATGTTAATAAACCTTAGAATATATCGTGTGAAATGGGAATGGGAATAAGGATTGAATAAATAATTTAACCTTCTATTTATGTACGGTAGAGTGCGTGAATCAGCTATTGAATGGGGCGAAGAGATAGCATGCATTTTAACAAAGAGACAAGAATCTCTTTTCAACTCACTCAACGAATCGTCCAGCAATCTGGCTCAATGACTTTTAAACGGGAAACGGTGAATTTTATTAATGGTAGCCAGGCACCGTCATTGCACCATGTTAAGCTTTCTGGAAATCCGTTTACAGAAAAGTCTTTGTTAAATGTCAAATAAGGGGAACGAGGAAATATAGTGGTTCAATTGAAATAAATTACTTGATTCACTTCTGTCGCTTTGTCAATTTAGATATTAATCTCAATTATTCAATAAACAAGCCTGATAAGAAATGTATTGCCTGATAAACTGGTGATAAATGTTGTAAGAGCTCAATTATATTTAAGCAGCGCAATTTCCATACTAATTCATTTGATGTTCTGTGAGAAACTTCCAGATATACAACTATTGACTAAAAAACAAGATCATCAAGGAGTTCTATTATTATCTATTCAAACGGAATTCGTTACCTTTTATTGTTATCCGTCTGGAAAATTTCGCACGAGAAAATGACTACCGTTACGAAACGCTGTCGCCTATTCTTTTTTAATTCGTTACCCAATACTTCCGCACAGATATAATGAAATCCTAATTAACGAAGTTCTTATACCTAAATATCCAAATTCGACGCAACCGTTCAGGTGGACGAAGAAAATCTAATTATACGTTCTCTACTTCTATTTAGAAGTAACTCTTTCCCTTACGAATAACACAGTGACCTAAATTGTAATTAACCAAGTATTCTTGTTTATCTCAACATCTTTACAAAAAAAGTTGCGTGTACGAAAGAAATTCGAGTTATTACTTTCTACTTGAACTAGTGGGAGAGATGCATCGTGTTTTCACTATCCGGTGGACATGACAAT
This sequence comes from Ceratina australensis, assembly GCA_004307685.1. Taxonomy (NCBI): domain Eukaryota; kingdom Metazoa; phylum Arthropoda; class Insecta; order Hymenoptera; family Apidae; genus Ceratina; species Ceratina australensis. The sequence continues at coordinate 359,886 of SHCU01000005.1, forward strand.
GATGATAAGCCCTAGGGTCATCGGTTATCATAGTAATTTACATGCGGAAAGTTATTGAACACAACAGACGGAGAAATTAAGTTTCTCGTGAGGTAAATTGCACTTGAAAAATAATGGAGAAATCGTTAGGGCATTTAATGTAATCTCATTCATTAAACTGTTGGGTGACTTGTATAGAGGGGACTTTGATGCATGCAGTTGATTGATCGAGGCCCTACCTACATTTTTTTCGAAGGGACTCTGCTACAATTCTGTCGATCCGTTGTCTGAACCCGACGGCATCTAACCTACTTAATTCCTCCTCGCTCTCTCCCAGGATGACGTCACTTACTGGCCACCGTCCTCAGTTATTTCGTCATTAAAAAATTATACCGTTCCAAATTTTCTCCACGTATTTCGGTAAAAAAATTTCATTAACAAGTAACTTGTGTTTCATATACGATTCGTTTTAGAGCATGTGCTATTAATTACTGCAATTGTTATAACATTATCAATTTGTTCACACGGATAAAATCAATATGAATCTATCCCAGATATATACTGCATTCTCATGGCAAAGTTATAATGAATATTAATCTGCATAAAATTTTAAAATAATTTTTACATGTTAATTCAAAACAAACCTTCGAAATATTAAATTGCATTGTCTGGCCATGGAAATGACAATCCTTTTTTAAATATCTATCAGTCAATTTATTCGAAGGTGTTAAATATAGTGTAATCGCGATCGATGAAATGCACGCCACCAAAGACATCACGAATGCGATCTAGTGTGTAAGTTCTTTTGTTTCCGGCCGATCACCGAATCGGTCTTCTCGCGAACACAGCGAAGACATGAGCACGTAAATAGAAATAAGTTACTCTGTTTATTCAATAAAGTTTCATATATGAGTATACTGGGATTGATTACTGTCCATAACCGTATAGGAAAAGTCTAACAGAAGGACCAACAAACGTTTGCAAAAATAATATTATGTAACAATTTGATATAATAGAAAAGTATCAGAAATAATAAATCCATAAGTCAGTCATTTAAAAATTCCATAGACTGTAGGTAGAAAAAATTATGTTAACCGAAAATAAGAGTTCGAAGGACATCCAGAAATCTTGCCCAACCAATAATTCTCGGGTGTCGCAAGCAGGCAATCGATTTGCGAAAAAGAAGATCTTATGAAATTTTCAACCATGTTATTTTCATCGCACGTACACCTGTCGAATCTGCGTTGAAATAAAAGCTTAATTTCAAACGTGCTTCTCATCCTTTAAGATAGAGATTATACCTTTCTCGGCATATTCTCGCATTTTTCTTCTGGCTTTCAGTTTCATTCGCGTCACGCTCCATGTTTACTCCTTACTAATTGATAAAAATTAATCAACACGGGTGCTGTTCGATTATTGGAGCGCAGATTTTTTGGGAAAACATTTTTACAGTTGTAATTGCAAAAATGATTTCTTCTCTCATTCAAAAATAACAATATGCACTGTACTTTTAATATTCTGCATAATTTTGTACATTATCTTTTTTATCCAGTTATTTTAAGGATGTGTACAATCTGCATGTAATGTTATACATTTGGAAAAATGCCTGCTTGTTATTATAAATTACAATAACTTTCTCATCGAAAGTACCCCATTGAGATATGGGAATAATCAGTGATAAAGAATACTCACGAATTTGGAAGCTGGTAAAATATCGCGTGGTTCATAAATTCCGAGTTGGCCAGTCCTCGAAATTCTTCCGAACGGGTTCACTTTTTTCGAGTTTAAGTGGAATTTTGTATCATCGCCGCGATCACCCGGACGCGATTTCTAGATCACTCACATACATACGGTGTTTCACGGTCGCACAACAAACACACGAACTTTCCTCTCTATCTTCTTTCGCTCTCACCTGCTCACGCCACTATTACTGTTTTCACGCGCGCAGGAACTTGAAATTTTCCAATCGAAAATAGAGCTCCGACCGCGGCGACGACTCGGCGGACACTGGCTGCTAACCATCATCAGATTAACTCGTTCTTCTTGCTCCCACTACTACATGCCACTTGCCCTCCTCTTCAGAATTTCTACAGACTGATTCAAAAATACTGACGAATTTTGTTACATATAAACTGATGATACGAGTTACTTCCACAACTATAAATTATTACTTCTGGTAACGGTACTTCAAACTTAATACAAGATCCCGGATTCAACAAATTAGTTCTAAGCCGGTTTCACAAAAATATTTATTACATGTAAAAAACAGTATTACGAACAATTTTTGTAAATGTATAATATGCTTTTAAATTTGTCATAACGATCACTCTATTAACATGACATCAAAAATAATATTAGGAAGTAACAATATTTCAAACCACATTCCAATACAAAACTCATTTAAAAATATTTACTACAATTTGAAATCATCTGATGTCTTTCAATTAGAAGAACAGAATGATATTAAATACGTAATAATGGCATCAGATAAATGTTATAAATGTTATCAGAGATGTAGTACTTTCCGCAATCATGATATCGCGATGCACCTCAATAAAAATCTCTGTACTATAGAAAATAATGGAGACAAAGTTGTTAACTGACAAAGCTTTGTAAAAATCTGAATTTCTCAATATATGAAAGTTTCCAGAAATTCAGTCATCTTCATAAAAACTATTATCATTATCCAGTTAATGATATTGCAATACTTTATAACGTCACAAAGATATACAACTACTATACTATACGGATTTTATAACATCAAATCTGGCTTTTGTACCAATTTTTCATCTTGGCTAAATCTTTTACCCGAACAACTTGATAAATTAAATTCTCATTTCCTCCTAACCACCGATGTCTCATTCGAATTCGTATTTATGGAACGCAACCTTCCTTTGTCAGTGAATACAAAATAATTCTTGCGAGGTATGTTCATATCTGTTCCTGAATGAATATTATCCTCCCTACAGATGATAAGATAAGTTTTAGGAAAAAATCGTCCGAGCCTTTTATATAAAACTAGATAGCTAGCTACTGTAGTTACTCGTCTATCCAGATACTCGCATTAATAGTTCACGAGTAGGCTTTGAAATTGACCAGTGAATCGCAAATTTAATTATTTCCTCGTAATACAGTGATTTGTAATTTGCACAAAATGTCATCAGGTGTGTTAAAACAAATATCTGTGCTTGTATTAATCGGAATTTTGTGCAGTTTAATTAACTCCAACAATTCCACGGTACTGCACACACGTTCTGACTTGAATTATGTTTCAAACGACTTGTACATGGGTAGAGTCGATGTTTACCAGAACGAATCCTTGGCACTAGACGCTGTGATACTGACTAAACCGTTGAGTCGATCTTACAAATGTTTTCTGAAATACAACAAGGATTGCCAAGTGTTTCGGTACAATTACACCGCCGGTGCTCTGGTTGGCCGGCCAGATTTCATGACCCAAGGACCAAAGGATGGGAAAATCGCCAGCTGTAACATTCCCTTTTACGATGCGATCGACGAGCATAAAATTGGCCGCTGGAATTACACTCAATTGGCAATTAAGCAGCACAACAACACCCACTACGTCACAAATTTAGAATGGACATTTAACAAAAGGATCGTGCCGGTCGAGAAGGTCCGAGTATTCTTAACCAATCGCAATTACACCGAAGATCAAATGTTGAAAAGAGTCTTCTTCGATTTGGTCTGCTCTAATCCAACCAATACTACGCTCAGGTCACAGAATTACGTTCTCTCGTTCCCATGTTACATACAGAAAAATCTCATCGAGGATCTATTATACAAACCGAGAAATTCGACGGTAGCTTTGACCACCGTAGAGATACTTAACTCAGGCTACGCTTTTTATCAAGTGGCTGACATTTCCTTCGTGAATGTTTTTAATCAAATTGCTAGCAGACATGGATACGTGCAAGAACCTCGTAGCCGAGCTCTTTTGTGTAAACAAAGAAAGAATAAAAATTGCGGGGAGATCGTGAATGAGCCACAGAGTGTGGAAGGGTTCAAAGGATTTCCGTACTCCCGGTTCAGCCCCCCAAATGGGAGAATAGCCAGCGGGAACAACAAGAGGTTTTATGAGCTGGACGAGTACGGAGAGAACCGATGGAGCAAAGAGAAATTTCCCCGAGTCGATTGCAAAAATCTTACTCACGTAACATTTAATTTATCTTGGCACTTCACCGCACCTCATTCCACGGATGACGTTCAAATTTACATAAACAATGAAATCTTCGATCCCGACCAGCCGCTGTCCAGGTCGCAGTTGGATCTGAACCCATTATGTGTGGAGCGATTTGAAACGAAGTATCCGCCAATTGATTTGACCATCACCTGTCCGATATCTCTAGAAAAATATAAACAATTAAGCGCGATGAAGAATTTGCTGCTGCTCAGCATTTGGAACATTGCTGATACTCCGATGGCTTTTTACCAAGTCGTGGATATTGAGAAACTAACAGGAGAACAGTCGTACGAAAGTGTCGCAGCCAGATGTCTTTGAACCCGCGCAAATATTTTATTAACAAATAAATTCGAGGATAGGGTCGATCTGTTGAGTAATGGAAAACTTTGAGTGAAATGGGAAAAAGAGTCTAGATAAAATCTGTGAAACAATAGCAATAGCAATAAGAGTATCTTTGGATGAGTAATTAACTGATTACGATTGGCCTTCTTCTGGAAGATAAATCCTTATTCTTTACTCAAAACCGAGATATGGCCTGAGTTTCACAATGCCATTGTTGTGTATACACTTGGATATTTATTGATTTTTTCATAAAACACAATTAATATATTTATTAAATTTATGTTTTATCTCGTTTGTTAAACAGCATTTATCTTTGAAATAAACTACTAAGTACATTTCAAATAATTGTATTCTTTATGTTACTTCTGAGATTCGATTAGTAAATTATTATCTATCAGTATCTGAAAGTCTAACGAATAGCCAGATCGTTGATTGATATTCGAAGCCCACAGGTCACACTCCACCGTTACTAATCTGTTCGCTGTAGTAACGAAGAATTATTTTCATTTCCAATCAATATTTGACGGTTAATACTCACGTGTTAAATTTTTGAATTCTAACGCGACGATCGGAGATAAATAATTGAATTTCCCAGTGAATGGAAAGTACTGGACTGGAAATCCGGGATCCGGAATGTATTCTATATCGCCGATGTGCTCCCTGTCCACGTTATTAGCCCCATCGCACGACAACCAGACTTTATGAATCTGATACTTTTTTAATTAAATAATTTATAAGCACATAATAGTAAAAGGAGCTTAAGCTCTATAAAATAAAAATTGAACCTTCGATGACTCTTTAACGATTTTTTTCAACCAATCAGGCATCGCCTCTGGCAAATTTGAAGTTGAATTGTAATGTTCAGGCACCCAGTCGAATCTCTAATATTTTTACATGGCAATTTCATTTTAAATGAACGAAATGTAATTGCATGCAATGTTATGAAAAGTATGAATATTTTTGCAACGATACCTTATTGAATTTAATGAGAACACAAGGTTTGGTAGGTTGCGTATAACCATACGGAGATTGACTACATTTCCCGAGAGTTTTCACGTCGAAAAAACAAGGCTTCTCATTATTATCTGATTTATACTGCTCGTTAAAGCAATTCGAATCGTAGTCTGAGTAGTTTTTATTATATTCTAAAATTAATGTATAAAAATAGTCAGAAAGATGATGGTACTATGTAAAGTATAGAGAATACCTTGTAACAATCCTGTTAATACTTCGATATATCTTTCTGGCTTTGTATTATTCGTTGAATTACTCACAAAAATAATTGGCGATACTGTTGACATGCTATTCGGTTTAAAAACTATACCTTTAAAGAAATTTTATTTTTTTTTACGCTGAAGATTAATAGTAAGGTCGCAGTTCTCTATGTAACATGAAACGTTTTTAATAGCAAATGAAAGGACAGGGATTTCCGTTAGACTTCACGAATGATAACGCATTTATCATGTATTACTTATTTACTTACCTGGGCTACCGAAAGTCGTGCGAATAAATCGTAAACTGGTCTTCGTTATGGTATTTGATACTCCAGGGTATTGAAAAAACGGTCTGTCTAAACGGGAAGCGTAATCGATGCTTATCTTCATTTGCGCTGCAAATATCGAGCCCAGAACCGCAAAGAAACACAAATAAAACAGCCCTAATTGCCCTAAATTTAAAATTTAATTCGATCTATAGATTCGATGCTATGTGCATTTTTATAAATCATATATTTACTATTATTACTTTTAAGTTTATTACTTTTAACCTGGAATCTATCAAGTTAAAGTAACAAAATTACCCCATTCCGCAGCGGTTCTATCCAAGAATGCTTTGCGTTCTCTGTCCCAAATGAATCGCCAAAAATTGCCAAGAGGGCCCAAATCTGGTTGAGGCATTCGTTTTCTGTAATACTCATCATCGTGCAATATCACCATTTTAAAGATAATTTCAATCTCGATGAGTCATTAATGAATTATCGTATTCAGGTTAATCATTCCTCGCTAACATTAACAAGAACAGATTTGATTTTGTCCCGCTGCTCTTTAGACATATAAGAATAAACCGCGCTAGTGGTGGCCGATTCTGGAAACGATAAAAGAAAAAAGAGAAAGACAATCTATAGACCTGTCTATGTCCTTGTTTAACCATGGTTGCTTAAGTGCGTTAAACAATGACACAAAGAGGGCCCATTGATTGTTCTCTGTTTTTCTTCTATCAATTCGTTGGACTATTAGTGCGATCTATTCTTATATGTCTATGGAAATGACAATGCTCACACTCGGGTTTTGACGTGTCAAATTCGAAATCTGGAGGAGATGAGCCGTGCCAAAAAAATGTCCCTTGAGTATTCCCCGTGTTAGAAAGAGAAAAAAGATTGATGATCCTGTCTGTCCTTCTCTAATGATAAGAAAACAAATATGAATCATGCACCATTCGAAGAGGACAGAGGAGACTTCCGCTTCTGTCTCTCTTTTTATTGCGGCACATTTTCATTCGCAGAAATCCCTATATCCTTATCACCTTCTCTATGTGTATTTACGAAAATGCAGTCTCAAAATATTCCAAGAGAGAAAATTTTTTTCTGTACCCAGTGTTTCATGTTATAATTTAAAATTATTAATCTCAGCGACATCTAACGCATACTTGAGATGAAATCGTGCTTGATAGCAGATAAGAAAGTATGGCGTTCATGTAGTTCTCATGATCGCGTCTGTTTCGAGTAGGTACTCGCATTTACGGTACGGTTCAATTTTAACACGTTATGGCCGATGCGGGTCTGAGTTTAGATGACATAATTAAAAAGTCGAAATCGTCAGGAATGAGAGGCAGAGGCGGAGGGTAAGAGTTAAATTGTACCAATAACTATTAGACAAATCTCAGTAATCGTAGCTGAGGACATATTTATTGATTACCGTGTATAACCTTAAACGAACACCAAAACGTATTCTTAGACAGAGTTTGTTTATTCGCAACAATCCTTGCTTTACAAATTACTTTATTGAATATATTATCTCACTATATTGCTGCTTTACGGGCAAGTCTTTAACTGAAAATCCTCAAAACGATCGTTCTCAAATGGAAATAATTCTTTTCTCTGGAATATCAAGTTTTACAACGAACTATTTCAAATTATTTCTCTTTGAACGTAAGATACATTTAAACGAACCAAGATATGTTAACTGTTAATTATTTTTTAATTTCATCTCAGTGTCCGAAAGAGGCTGAACAGAGGAGCTCGAGCCAATGGTTCGATAAGAGGACGAGGTACCCGAGTGGTTACCGATGCTCGATTTAAAATCATACAAAAAAATCGTGAGAAACTAACTGATGCTCGGGACAAACTGGCAGAAATCGCGAAGCAAAGTGATGCCAGATTAAAGTTGGACAAGATCCGAGCATCCCAATTTAAAAAAGAACCCCAAGTACCTGGGATATCCAGGAAAACTGGCCGCAATGGCAGGCTGACATTATCCACAAATAAAGTTCCGCCTATGATACCACATACCATCTCACAGAATATTTCTAATCATTACATGTCCAATGCTCATATGTATGTACCTCCTGCAAGAACAGTAGGCTATAGACCGCCACCAATAGCAGAACCACATTATATGGGAGACATGAGCATGGATTACAATGATGGTACAGAAATAATGAAATAACTAATCAAACTTCTATAACTTCCATATTAAAGATCATCTAATTGACTTTTCATTGTTCATAGATTATCCGATGGAAACAGCACCTCTGAGAAGAACTGTCAGCAATGATTATGCTCCTACACCACCACCTCCACCTCCTGTGTTCAGTATTAAACCAACTACTTCGTATAGTTGGGTGAAACCTGCTAGTAATAATTTAACAAGAATTGTTTCATCCCGAAAACCAGAAATGGACAGGGAACGTGAGAGAATGATGGATTACAAAGTCATCGCACGTTCTTCTATGGTAAATCGTCAATATAATGTAATTATTAATTTCTCTAATTAATATTTTATAAATAATTAATATTTACAGACAAAACCTGTTTCGCCTCTGTACAAAGAAGATTGGAACTTCGGCACGAAATCACGGTACAAAGCTGCTAATTATACAGTAACCTATTTCCTTGGTTTTATATTTAATTTGTTTGATATTTCGTAGAACCATATTGGCAGAAGATTCAATAGAGCCAAAGTACTATGATCCAAGGATTCATAGAGATGTGGGCGTGAAATCCCGATTAGATTCGATGAATACAAATAAATCGCGAACGATGAGCACTCTACCGCGACCGAAAACAAGTTCTAGTTCAAGCTCAACCCCGCAGTCGTCCGGATATCGAATCGTTGTCTCAAATCTGCAAGCGAATGTTACTCAGGAAGATATCAAGGTATCTGACTCAGTCACAGAATAATGAAACTTATTTCAATCAATTAGAACGCAATTTATATATGTTCAGGAATTATTCGAAGACGTAGGAGAATTGTTGGTATCTCGATTAGTGCGACCTGGTACCGCGGAAGTGATTTACAAAACATTGAAAGATGCCACGAAGGCTGTTGAGACTTATCACAATAGGCAATTAGATGGGCATCCAATGAAATGTTTACTGGTGAATCCACGACCGAAGAATAATCCAACTGGACCGGGTGTTAGGTCTCTTACCGAGTAAGCAGTCTAATTATCTGACTTAAAAAAATAAATTTTATTATTTAGATTCTCTTTAAAATATTTTGGTGGATTTCAGATCAAGGAGAAGTGTGAGCTCAAGTTACGTACAGCCGAGCTTAGGAACAGTGCATCGCGCCCTATTCGATGATTCTTAATCGAATTGTTCAATTTTTAATATAAAGAGTATCACATATAATAAAGACAGCGAGTTTTATTCCAAGTATCAGAAAGAATAACAATTGGGACGAGAGAGCCAACTGAGAATAGTATTGACAACGCGTACAAGCCATAAATGAAATTTGTGCCCGAATCGGAAGACATACTTTACATTTGTAGCGTGTACAAAGATCACAATAGCGAAACGGATAAGATTGTAAATCTTGAAATGCAAACGAAAAGAAAGAATACGTAAGATCGCTTGTTGTACAATTAATATATAGCCAAATAAAAGGAACGAGCACACTAGGAATTTTTAATACATCGCTGTTGATTGTGACTCGATAATTGAATGACTACTCACAGCCTTTCTTAATGTATTGTTCGATAAATAAACTGCATGGTTCTTTTTACAAAATACAACTAAGAGGAGATGAATGAGGATTATAAAGAGATGAATGACCACATATTTGGCATAATAGAAATAAACCGTAGCAGACTATAAAAAAAAATTGCTATGCTATAGAGTAGACCATCCTGCTTCCCTCCCAATTACAAGATTTTGTTAATTTGAACAATCTGAGAAACAATATATTTCGACAAGTCTGATCAATAATAGAAGGCATTTTTCTTTTACTTGTCTGCTAAATATATGTCTCTCGGTGTGCGAAGAAACTGTTACATTAATGTCATTTATTACTCAGATTTCAACGAGTTTTACTAACGTGTCAATCGTATCGAGCCAAAACGCGTTTGTCTATTTTTTTAAGACACTCTACTCGATCCGCGATCTCTGAAAAAGGTCAGTAGCTCTAATCTCGTTATCTAATACCTTGTTTCGACTACTCGATATTTATGTAAGCAAACTTATTTCAAAACAGTCTCCCTATTCCTTCGATACTTAGATATATTTTCTTTTGATAAACAGTAACGGATTCTCTTCTTATTTCTATTTACGCAGTAACAGTTCAGCCTGACATCTGATAAATCGCGTTTAGACATACACGTGCGCCTCTCGCATCGATTTATGTATTCGATTGCAATCCGGTTGCAATATGATCGTTATTTAGACACATTTTCTCAATTACATGCTTGCTCGAGTACTCATTCGTGTAGCTCTCGCCTTCGAAATCGGATCGATACCGATCCAAACGTATCAGACCCTCAGGCCTTCGGTTAATTAGAAAAGAAATTGCCCGATCGTGAGAAAGAGAGTTTCTATTTCTTACTTTATAAATCGTACCGCGCAATATTACAGAGTGATAATCTAAAAGGGAGAAAAATCCATGGCTTTTTTATTAAGATGGATTTCTCTTAGGTCATCCTAATATGTAAAAAGGTATTTTGATTAACATTACGCTGATTAAGATAAGTTAACAAAATCCAAATTCTCCACTAGTATTAAATGTTTTGTTTTGCATATCGAAGGAAAATGCACGAGGTTTCCAAGCGAGTTAAGCAAGTTTCAGATAAAAACTGGAAAGAAAAGATGTTACATTATTTAACGGGAGAAATTTATTCATTTACGCGAATTTCTAATCTTTTAACTGATGGCTATGCTTATTCCGACTGTTTTTACATGTTCGCGTTAACTTCGTTTTTCAAGCTTATCGGAAGAATAATGTATAAATTACAATAAAGAAATATGAATGAAGTTTAGTAATAGCTACTGTAAACGTAGATTTAGCAAAGAAGCCTCTCGCATAAGGGAATACAATAAGAATGTATTCACGGAATTTTAATTATTATTCGTGACTTATTCGTAATTATTATTCTAAGTGTACATGTGTATCTCGACGACTCCATTTAAGTACCATGTGCGTGACAATTTCATTCGAGCGGAGTCTTATTCAATCGTAACGATACTACATTTATAGCATACTCTAACTGATATTATAGAGCACTTCTAAAATGTATATACCATTTTTTAAGTTAAGAATATCTATAAGTGCACATAGAGGATGACTCACGCAGGAGGGGCTGTACACGAAGTTCCATTTATTGATTTTATTGAAGGGTTGAAGAAGTAAATTTCTAATATTCAGACTTTAGATTCTGATAATGTATATAAAAATTTTATATGCATACGAAAATAACATGCGTATAACGTGTAAGAATATGAGATAATCAAAACACAGAACTTACAAAAATTGAATGTATATATCAATGAATATTTTGCATGAAGTTCCAGATTCGATAAATCATCTAAAATTCATTTGAATGACATGAATGAAGAAATAGTTAATGGTCCCTGATTGATCCGGTACGGAAGATCGAAGGATTTAGACTGAAACTGCCCCTAAAAGCGTATGACTCAACGCGGTGAAACATGTATCAGATATCACAGAGGCGCACCCATACATTCTGAAAAAAAGGCCTGTCTCTCCCCTCATAACGTCGCATTGTCGGCGCAGCCGCCGTGCCTATTGATCGTCGCGTCGCGGCGTCATGCGTCGTCGTCGTCGTCGCCGTCGTCTTTCGCGACGCAAGTGCGACTCGTTTAACGTGATCGCAACGTCAAACGGTTGTCGAACGAGCGATGGAAGCGACCGAACGAAAGTCTGTTGCGCGTAAATAGTCCTAAACGTACGGTGAAAATTGTACGCGAGATTCTTTCCGAGCGTTCGTAGAACGAGCCGATCGGGGCTGTGGAAGGTCGCGACCCGAGAAATCGCGATGTGAATCGAGAACGATATCCCTCGTATGTGTCTCGTTAGAACACTTCTAATCCTCGCAGGATCGGAACGGGCGAACGCGAGAAGCAGGTGGTTAGGCTCCTTTCCAAGGTGAAAGTGCTCTAAGCCAACAGGTGCATTCGTAATTTGCGAACGGTCGCACGTACCTGGTTCAATCCAGAGAACGGTTCGAGGAGAACCGGACACCTTCGACCAATCGCCGACTCCATTCTCCTCGACTTTTCCATCGCGAAGACGAGCCGCCGAGGAAAACATGAGCCTGCTGTCCTCTTCGACTATCGGAGACGGCGTCTCCTGCCTAATTGATGAAGAGGCCGATCACAACATGCTTCAGGGTAAATTTCGCTACCTTACATGGTGCATGCATACATTTGTAGCAGTTGTTCAAGTTCAAGGTCGATACGGCTTTCGAGGCGACGAAAACTTCTCGAGGACTAAGCAAATGAAACCGATTTACGGCAAAAAAAAAGAACAATGATTAATTGCGCACTATCGTTTCTTAAATTAGTGGGTTTTCAACTCAAAGCGAATTGTTAGTAGATCGAGTACGCACCGGGTCAGACGCCGAAGCCTGCGCATTCAGTACAACGAAACTTCATGAACCTTCTCTTTGGTCCAGGAAAATATATACATATATAGATATTATTTATACAAACTTCAAATTCAAAATCAACTCTAAGAATACTGGAAGCAAAGTATGTTCAGCTATAAAGTAGCGAGTGGAAAAGTTTTTTTCTTGATAATTATACATTCGTCAATCTTCTACTGATAAAGTTCATAGTGTTCACGTCATTTATAATACATTTTGATGCGCGTGTGGTTCGTTTTAAAGAAAAAAAAAAGCTTTATCACATGTACGTACTTCTTTTTCTGTTTTATCTGAATGGTTTAAAATATCCGTGACAGAATTGTTTCCTATTCGTTATTTGCTCGCGTGTGATTTATATAATCCAGTTAAGAAAATCTGTTAATCAGAAATTAACGCAATAGTAATTATATAGTTTTAATTTATGAAATATGAATTGTTTGAAGAAAATCTATTATATTTAATTAATTTTTCAGACTTTGTTTAATAATCGTAGAACCATAAATCTGGCACGAGACTGTCGACAGACACGTTAGTTAATTTCATACGGCATATATTTCAAGAATTCAATATAACATCCTTAATTTTACGCAAACATCTGCTTTTATCATTCTCCCATAACTTTATTTGATTTCGCTGTATATGGTAATGCATGGAATTCTATGTTACTGCGACTATGGTATTAAGTCATTACGATCGAACCTTAATCGTAAGGATGTTAGAGGGACAGGTTCTTTCGCATACCGTTAATTCCGTGCTAAGCAGGACGAATTTGTCTCATCAATCGTCGGAGGTAAAGTCCCCTTTTCGGTCCTTGCTTTTAAGCCTTAACGGTACAAAGTGCACGTGCATACCGCGTCCGCGATAACGTTTACCGGGGCCTGCAGTTTTGCTTGTTAGATACTTGCCCAAGGCCCAGGCAAAGGTAGAGACTTTGACCTGGAATTAATAGTTTCCTTTCCACAGCAAACGATCAATGAATAACTACTCGTCTTTCAGCTAATCAACGTAAAGAAAACAAATTGATGACACCTTGTAAAAGTTGTAATAAATCTGAAATACATCCTACCGAATTTGAGAGCGGAGAAATTAGCAATGAAATTGGCAAGAAAATCTTGTACTTCAAGAATCCAAGTGCTTATCCAAATACACACAATTTGGACATCAATGACGACTGTTACCTCGTGTTCCATTTAAAAAAATATAACAATGAGAAAAAGTTAACTATCTACTCTATCGTTATTTATCGTATCTATAGAAGTGTTTCAATTATTTTTATCCGAGGAATCCGAGGCAGTGTGTCAGGCGAATTTTTCCAGGCCGTTCCCGCGATCGATTGATCCTTTTTTTCGATCGCACACGTTCTACTGGGCTCGTGACGAAACTAGAAAACCGCTAAGAGAATCGTTCTGAAACCACGAAGCTAGCTCGCTCGCATCTTTTTTCCAGAGAAATCGGAATTATGGAATTTAATAACAATAACGTTAATCGTTCGACCGTTACCTTTCGAATGTGGGACGATGCGTACCAAACTTTCGGAAAGCTAAATGATTATGCATAATTGTGATTACACACTGCGCTCGCTTTTATAGGTCTACTTGCGGCTTTTCCTTCTATTCTCTTCAAATCTATGTTTACATGATGGGCATATGTTCGTGACATGTATTCGAACATACTAGAGATATTATTGCTATTACGCATTTTATTCATCTGCTCAATTATCTAATAAGGAGATTGCCCTTGAAACATATTTTAGGAAATTATGCAAATTCTTCAAAATGAATTCTTACATAAAATATGTTTTTCAAAGTCATATAGCAAAACATTTATTTTATCTAAAAGTCTAATGATGATTTAAAAAAAGAATGATTCTCCTTCGTAGACTGGTCTGTCCGGTGATAATTAGCGATAACAAGAATCCGCTAAACGCCGAATTGGGTCGTCCACGTCGTCGTAGCACTTGAGAAACCGTACACGCAACTTCATTTTCATTTACGTCCAATCTAGTTTCGAAACCATTGTAAACTAAGTCTCGTGCGGTATTCAGGAGAGAGAATTGAATTAGACGCATCATCGACATCTGTCCGCGTAAATAACATTGTGCCCGGCGAATAACAGAAAAACCGCCGGTAATCGTTATTAACATGCCGGCGACTTCGAGTAAACGAATATAGTCGAACACTCGAGGCCTTGTACCGATTACCTATATTTTCTTTCCATTCAACCGAATCGAGACTCTCACGTTCTGAATCTTCTCGCATCATCCAGTTGCATTCAGAATTAAATACTTCCTTATGGATCTGTAATACGTTTCGTTATTAGATAAATTATGTGCTAATCTATGGAGGTCAGGACTCGTAATCGTTTCAGCATTTATAACAGATAGGAATATTTATAACGTTTATTAATATGTGACCGAGCAATTATTTTTATGGTGTACAGTGACTCAAAAAGGTATTGGCACACTTCTTGAGACGGAATAACTTTCTTTGCTCAATGAACTAAACAGTATAATTTTTATTCTTCGGAACTGCGAAGAAAAAGATGTATCTCAGTTTTATGCCAGAAGCGATGAAGAATTGTTATTTTAGAAATATTTGAATTGTTCGTAGCAGAGCAACACTGTTCGATATTCCAATTGAATTCTGACAATGTCCCGTGTCTATTCTTGTTTTAAACGCGAGTATTTAGAAACTTAACCGCAAGAACTTTACCCTTCCGCATGATTTACTATCCTGACTATTTAACTATCGTGTCACGATACACCGGCGAGTAGCCGACGTGACATACGGCGTTCACTGACTAACAAAAATCCCAATAAAAAAATCACACAGCGTTCACTCCTGGCCCCACCCTAATTGCATACCAACTTCATTAATAATATCGATAACTCCGTTCTAGTATCACGTATTAGATTTATCGTGTAATCAAATGACCAGGTCGTAACTCATCAGCGGTGCCAGTGAAATAATATTTACATAGAACATTTGAACCGTTCCGTTCATCATCAAACGAGGTAATAATTTGAGAAGAAGAAACTAGAACAGATTACGACGTGCGGACATTATAAGCTGTGTGAACGAATTATAACACATGCAATCATGCTAACTTAATTTATTCGTGATTCTTTTACTGGTAACCCAGAATGAAATCCCATCGTTTTCACATTGTACACAGAATTCTGGGTAATTGCGCTCGTTGTTGTTATTACTCAGGCCTCGTTTTTAACGTGCATATTGCGCTTCCGGTAGAGTGTTCGTTCCCAAAGCGACAGCGAGGAACGATTAGATTAGAACTGGCAAAAAGTTACAATTCTAGGCTGCGTTTCTCGCGTATAAAGTGCACGCTCCTCTCGTTTTTTCGTGTAAAGTGATAGGGAGACAACTTTTACTCTAATTAAAATCCGATGAAAGTTGGAACTAATATCTAGCGCAATGTCATTACGATTAATATCAATAAGCCAAGTGTAATTGCTATTCGTTACGTGCCTCCTGAGAATATTCAATATTACTCGGGCCGATCTCGATTAATTTTTATCAAATATTATTTTTCCCGTTTTTTTTCCTTTCATGATAATTAAATGCGCGCCTACACCTCGGTTCCCTAAACGTCACAAAAAGCGCGAACACGATGGAGGCAGTAAAACAGCGGTACAAGGTCTCGACGGCGAAGTTACTTTCCCAATAACAATCCGGAAACGATCGTAAATCGGCTGGGGCCAAAAATGTTCGTGTCTCCGCAAGTGTGCCCAAGTAATTGATTAGGCGTTGGACACCCGGGGACTGGTTTATGGGCAGGGGTGATAAATAATCCGAATTGCACCGAGGGCTCATCCTTCCTAATCCGAAAATCTTTGTACGTAAACCTCTTCGCAGTTCTTTTGTCTCGCAATTTCTGGATGCTGCAGATGTTCCGGACTCAGTTATTACCGCTACTAGCTGAGATTTACTGCCTTTTGTGAACTGCGGATTTTTAGGTAAAATATTTAGGAAAAGAGAACTCGTTTTACAACTATGAAAAATTTATGCACAGTTTATACCGCTGTAAGTTACGCACGATTATACCTCATACAGTACATCAATGTACATTAAATTCGCGATATTCTTATTCAAACGTTTATGAAATATGATCATGAAAAGTTTCAGTGTATCTTCACAACTTATTATTCGAATAACAGTTTCTTTTATTGAAATTGAAAAATCAGTTAATAGCTAATTTTTCCTTGCGGTCAATTACGCATATATCGAAATGAAACTCAAGTAGCCAACGCAGATAAGGGCTGGAAAGCGTTGTGGTTAAAAAGTAACCAAACGGATTAAACTCTCGCCGATTGAATTTCCTCTCTTTTCATTCGATCTCTACTTGCATCCGTCCAACTTCCGTTTCCGTTTTACACTATCCACCTTTTATCCACGAAATTCATTCGCTTAATCATCTTTTATTTGGTGTAATCGGAAAAGAATTTTCTCACTATTAGAAAACAGTCAGCTTTTTTTATCATAGAAAATTAATCTCTTGCTATAAGAAAAATTTTTTAGTCTCCCGTTTCTTCGATAAGATTGATATAAAAAAAATTGAGTATCTGATAAAAGTAACAAATATCTGCGCGAGAGACTGTGAGATTGGATTGAAGGTGGAGAGACTTATGGTGCGAGTATCGCGAGAAATTCCGCTTGGAATGTCGCTACGGGATTGTTTATGCACCGTTTGCCACAATGATGGGAACCGAGACTCTCAGTCTAAGTTTTTTGCCACTCTGTACTCTGCTTAAAGCGAGAAAGGGGAATGGTTCGCCCGGAAATCGCGATCCCATTCGCGAAATACCATTCAAAATAGTGAAACGATTCCATACACGTTAACGTGTCTTCTTCTTTCTTACGCCTTCCTTTATATGGTTACTCTGACAATTTTTTATTACACAGGCTTTTTACGCGGGCGTTTTATGAGTAAAACAAAAGTAAAAGGAGATCATTAGTTGATGTAATAAAGAATAGGTAAACTCATTCTTCAATATAGATTTCACTTCGTTTCATTTATATCTGTCACCGCTCAAAAGATTGATTGCCATTTTCACGTAGAACCTGCCTAGCCACTTCCTGTTAAGGTATACGGGTCTGTGAACAAATTTATGGACCGTGCTCATTGTCTCTCAACTTGTGAAGCGTGTCATAATAAATAAACTCATTCTTGAAGATAAAATTATTCAGTAATCACTTAAGTGCAATCTTATCGGTATACAACAGTTCATAATTCTTATAACAAACCTAGAGCTGCTTCAGCTACTTCCTGTTAAGGTACACGAGTCTGTGAACGAATTTACGGATTACGCTCATTGTTCTTCAATTTATAAAGCGTTTCACAGGGCGCGGTGAAACGGTATTCCATCAAAATTAACATCGACTCCCAGACGAGGTTTCACACCGTCTAAAGGTCAGCCCGAGTCGGTTCTCCCGAGATAAGCTAAAGTTAAGTGCACCTGCGAGGCTAGGAAGCTAACAACAATACCTCTCCTGTCTTTTATTTCGATCGATCGGGAAGATTAATAACGTTCCCATTAACCACCGGAGAAAGTACCACTCGTTCGCCCGGGAAAATCGATTCGAGGTCAGTTTGGGGTTACTCTAAATCGAAATACCACGAGGAAGTCGTTTCGCGTCTAGTCGAGTTTAACAGAAACGAAAATACTTAACATACATACGCTCACTTGACAAGAAAATCTAGGCGCCTGTTGAATGAATCGGAAAATAACCGCAAATAGTTAGTATCGAAATAGACAGGATGTAATAAAGCCAAGTAGATAGGATGTAAGAAGGCAGCAGGTAGAAGATTACTGGAAAACTTGATTACCCTTTAACAGTGGGTGTGTATATTTGAATTCGGGGATTAAATGTATAAATGAAAACCCAGAATTTCTTTCAAATTAAACAAATAGGATATTCTTTATTTTTATTTGCCTCTCCGTGCCCTTAGAACATTCTGCAGTGTATCCTGATACTGGGTGAACGGAGGTGTTGATTAATGATAGAACAAGTCCTGATCTTATTTCTCGTGCTCGATGTGACAGCGGTAGAAATAACACGATAGACCCGTCCAGTAATTTTCCAATGATTTCCATTCTTTGAAACCTTTATATGCCAATTTGCAATGGAAATTCGCTAGGCGAACGCGGGGATAATGATTATTTATAGGTCCTACTTGCACGTCGCAATTGTAATATTCGCATGTACGGGCGGTAGTGGAAGCGATATTTCCGAAGTTATTCACGAGTACGGGCCGTTGTAACGTTACTTTTTTTACGCATCGATAATCAGTTTTCAATTGTAAAAGCACGATTCTAACTTTCTCGCCAATTACTATAGTGAAATGCTACATACGGCGGACGAGGAAAGGATTCGACGTGAGCATCGAAGAATCGGGGGCATGTAAATGTTTTCCCGGTGGGGAAAAAAAAAATGCAATAAATGCTACACCGGCTAAAGCCGTGAAACGTACGGCGTGGACGGAGGACGGTTTCCCCGTGAAATTGTTCGGAATTTAATGTTGTAACGCTGCTTACACGGTGTTACGCGTTAATTACATAATACCTGCCGTTTTAGAAATAATTCGTTGTCTTCTGGTAACAATGTGAGATGATGATTATTACGCAAGCCTCCTTATTTTACGTTCATCTAAGTCAAATACCGAATCCATTCTTCAAGTACGCGTAGTATTATTCAATAGTAATTTCAATTGAGGAAGTTCAATCGATCTTGACCTTTGATATTTCGTGCACAACCGTCGATATTCATGAAACATATCGCTGCTGGAGATTGGCAAATGTATCATGAAGTGATCAACCAGTTTAATAGTAATTAGGAAATAGATAGATCAAGATAAGGTTTATCTTGATCCGCGGAAAAAAGAGAAAGAGAGAAGGAAAAGGAGAGAGAGTGGGATCTTAAATATCCGAGATGCGTTCTCCTCGTCCAGGTGTCATCCAGAAGGGAATTACACGCTGTAAATGAAAAAAAACGAGAGGTAGAGAGAGAGAGAGAGAGAGAGAGAGAGAGAGAGAGAAAGAGAAGGCTCGGGGAAAGGAGAGCGCGAGGGAAGAAGGGAGAGACAGTTCGCCGGGTTCGTACCTGGTGTCAGCGGCATTCGAGGCTCGTTCATCGGGTCTCTGGCCGCCTCTTACCGATACATTCCAACAGAAGACCGGGCGCCTTCGTCGGAACCGGTTGCCTTGCTCTACAGAGACTCTGGCTCGCTTCTCCGTTCGCGTGCTCTCCTCTCCCGAATCGCGAGTGTTACTTCAGATCGACCGGGTCCGATCGCATTGGCCCAACCGAGTTCGATTTGAATTTCGTCGGGATCGGTAAACAGTGAACAGTCAGCTGGCGAAGAGAAGTTTGAGAAAAATGAGCGGGCCAAGCGTGGATGTGGTCTGGGACCCTCAGTCCCAGATCAATTCCCTCGACTGCTGGGACTACTCCATCGAGCTGTCTTGTCTACAGGGCCCCGAAGGTATATTGCTGAACCGTGGAATATTGTTGACACTGTCACGCGGGGAACGGGAATGAACTTATCAATCATAACGTACGATGCGTACGTGTAATAGACGGGTTTACGGCAGTACGAGGCGAATTCTTCAACTTACTATAAATGTCTATATTGTGTTGTGCACTTAAATGAAAACATATGAAAAATTTCAGTCTAACAAGTTTGAATCTAGAGCGTAAGCTTTTAGCGCGATATTGATGTGCCATATATTCCGCTGACAGGCTTGAAATCAATTTTGTTCCAGATCTGCAATTGGCAGCAGAACTCGGCAAAACACTTCTGGAACGGAACAAGGAATTGGAG
Organism: Ceratina australensis; assembly: GCA_004307685.1. Classification (NCBI taxonomy): domain Eukaryota; kingdom Metazoa; phylum Arthropoda; class Insecta; order Hymenoptera; family Apidae; genus Ceratina; species Ceratina australensis. Next base: position 380,341 of record SHCU01000005.1, read on the forward strand.
AACATTATCAAAGCGCACCAGACCACCGTCGAGGAACAGGCACAAGAAATAGAGGTAGGTGGATACAAACATTTATGAACGACAGAATCTCTTCTACGTTCTCCGTTCCCTTGTCACAGTACATGAAAAAACAGACGGCTGCCCTGAGGGAAGTGAACGATTCGCGATTGAAGATCTATGAACAATTAGAAGTTAGTATACAGGATTTAGAACGAGCGAATCATCGGCTAGTTATTGAGAACACCAGCGATAAGAAGCTTATCAAGAGGTATGATGATCAGTAAAAATTCTTATATTTTCTTCAAACGAAAGGATTGATTCTATATTTCATTCTTTAAGTAATGGATTAATTAATCACATTGAAAGCTGATCGGTTACATAATAGAAAAAAAAATGGGAACTCGAAATTTAGATTAGTGGTAACCAACTCTAATCTAATTTTACAATTTTTTTTTAAACACGTAATACCTGTTGTTATTTAGTAGCTTATTAAACAGTCATAATAAGAATGATCAACGTGTTAGGAGCCAGACTGATAGAAATTTACAGATAGAGATAATAGCAACAGCTTAGCCAGTCGATTTTAATTGGTTCAAATTTAACTTTTTCCGGTGATTACCTGTACACCTCGATATCTGTTGTGTTAATTAACAGCCAGTGTTTAACGATCGAGAGCCTGGAGGCGCACTGCGAGGAGTTGCAGAAGAAAATCGACGAGATAAACGAGCAACATGAAAGCCTGCTACGTCAACGGCAGCAACAATCGGAGGAAAATTTACTGACGAATACAGCGCAAACACAAACGCAACTATGGAAAGCATCGGTCACGCACAGTGGCAGCATACAACAGGTAAACTGCCTACATTGTACTTATTAATTATTCAGACGATATGTTTATAATCATGCTACGATTTATGGAAGCGATAACAAGAGTTCGATAGCTATCGGTTACTAAACTGGCTAAGTGGAATCTAATCTTCGCCGTTTAAATTTTACGATTTTCCGAGTTCAGTTTCGTTAAATACTTCCTGTTTATGTAGAAATCTCTCTACTCTCGTAAAAGAGAATCCATTTCTCTGATACTTTTCATTTATACTATAGTTTATATCGCGATTCAATGACATCGGGCGTTAGTTATTAAATTACGATCTTAATTCATGTACTTTGTCAATTAGAAAGGATCGTAAATGATCTTTTCAGAACGCTGCCCCATCCAGTCAAAATGTTTCCTCCAACGAGGAAGAGGTCACAGAATTGTTACGACAGTTGCAAGAAACTCGAAGCCAACGAGCCAGGGAGCAGAAAAAAGTAACGGAGTTGGAGCAGCAGTTGGCCAATGTTCTGCAGGAGAATAACACTTTGGAGGAACAATTAAACGTTTGGCGTAGCAAGGCTCAGGACATTAAAAACCTTCAGGAAGAGATCAACACTTTGGAAGAAGTTAGGTGAGCAACGAAGAGATCTTTTGAATTCAAACTTTAAGGGGAAAATTCTTTAATTGTGAAAAATTTTTACTGGAAAAAAATAATAACAGTATATCATAATTTGTTACAGACAAGGGCAACTGTGCGGACGTTGTTTGAGAGGAATGGAATCGAAAACACATGACGATCTTTTTGTAATGTTGAATCAGGAAGAATACGATGACATTAGCATGACGGAATCATTGGTAAATGATAGTCAACGAGAAGTCGAGCTACTATCACAGGTAAACTATTTTATTCGTTTATACATACCTATTTCCTTGTGTTAAGATTGTATTCATATCTGCATATTATCATTTTATCACTTACGTTCCTTTTTTGTTTGATAAATTTTATTATCCCGAACGGCTGAGAATTATCATCTCGGTACGATATAGTGATACTTAATTATTATTTCCCTTAGGACTCCACAAAACTTTGCAAACGCAAGCTAAAAAATGGAATGAAAGAATTTCCTTCCCGGTTTCGGAAAACTTTCGATTTTATACGAAGACCGTGGTCGTTAATTTTTATCTTTTTCGACACGATGTGGTACATAAAAAACGAGTGCGTTTTGGCATTATTCTTGAAACCATTTAGAATACCCATACTTATTTTAAAAAAGATATTGCCTTTCAGTTCTAGTAAAAAGTTGCTATAATTCAAACGTGATATTATTGTACTTTTGTTAAGAAAGTTGACTTCGTTCATATAAAATATCAATCGAAATTAAGTATAAGTAGTGTTTAGTTTCTTAATTTGTTTTGCTGTTAAATCATTTGACTTTCTGATTACTCTTATCAATTAGACAGTTCCTAATATTTTATAGATATGCCCATAGTAAGAGCATAATTGAACGATTTTTAAAAATAAGTAGACATTATTGAAGCTTTTTCTCGTGATAAAACTGGATAAATTAAGGTGTAGGTAAAATAAATGAAAACTGTAACTGAGCACTTACATTATTCACGATAGTATTAATTCTAAGCACATGGTTCATATTTAAATATTAGCTTTATATTATTGGAAGTACTGTTCAAAGAACAAAAGACTGCGCTACGTTAACTAATTAGCTGATAAGTTATGTTAAATTATTCCTGCGTAAGAGGTAGAGCTGCTTTTGTTTTTCTCCCTTTTTCTTTTTAATTAAACTTGCCTCGTCGAGCATGAATATTGTATCTAGTCGAAACTATACATATACTCCTGTTAAAAAGTATACAATGTAAGTGCCAGATTTATACGATTTTAAATAAAACATATTTTTTTATAGAACAAGTGCTGATATTTTATTTAATATCCTATAAATCTGGCTATTTCCTTTCACCTTTTAAACCATTTTCTCTAGATTCATGCATACGAGATTAATCCATTCATACCCGCCGAAAAAAATAATCGTTTTAATTTGTAGCATTGTACATTCAATAACACACAGAACCTGTAGACCATCTCCTTTTTGTTTATATCACACATTCAGATGAGCGAAATAATAGTAACATTAAACAGTACATACGGACAAATATAACAAATAGAAGATACTTGACATTTTTAACAACTCGTTTTTTAGACACTATGAAGTCACTGTCAGACAATGGCTAGCGTGACGCAAAATAACTGACTAAAATGCTTTTATGAATACCTCATAAGAGAATGTAATATTCTCGTATTACAAAAAGCTGCGGAGTATTTTAATATCTAACGCGCAAATGTATTTATTCGCAGGATACGAGTGAAAAGGACGGTGTGCCAAACGATCTGAACAATCCCTACAGAGTTCTCGTTGAGAAGTATCAAGCCCTGCTAGAAGTTCAAAGACAATCAGCCATCAGACGGAAGGACAGCACGCCGGCTGCTTGTATGTCGTTGCAGGAGGAACTAGAGATGTCCGGCGAGTTCAACAGCTTCCAAAACTCAACGTCCGAACCGGAGGTCCAGCAGCAAGAGTCGACAAAGCCAAACGAGAACGTAGCTCGTGGTAAAGAGACTAACAAGAAAACGTTCTCTTCGACGCCGGCGGACTTCTCTGAGGCGGAAACCCTGTCCTCCGGCTTCTCAGATGAGACCAGCAATAAGACGACTCAGACCGAAGATCGAGGCTCGTTCCTCTTCTCAATAGCTGATGGAGAGGACTGTAAATTCAGCATCTACGACGATAAAAGCCCGTTCGAGAGCCGCTTCAGGAAAACGCCGGAATACAGGCAGCTATTTAAGGAGATATTTACGGTGCTTAAACGAGCCGCGGAGGCGAAAGATGGAGGCGAAAAATTGCCGTTGCTCGATGATTCCCATAATCAAAACACTACCACCGTTTCTCAACCACAGCCCTCGACTCTTCTGCAGGAAGACATCGTTCTTGGCGATATCACTGACGACAACCAGAGCATCGTATCTTCTGTTCTATCCTCGACGGTATCCGAACCCGTTCACAGGGTTCACATGCCTGTCTCTTCGAAAGGCGCAAGCGAAAACCGACAGGGTAATGACTCGTCGCAAGTTAAGAATCGAAGGAATGCAGATTATTTATGGACGAATGGCACGAAGAAATCGACAAGAAAACACGCGAATAGAAAGCATCTGTCTAACGACAGATCCGACACCACAGATGATGTGATTCCAACTACCAATCCGAAATTTATTTCGCCCAAATCTAATAGAAGAAAGTTTAGACCGTTCACGATCGCAGATCAGAATAGCTGCATCAATAATGGAGGGCATAATAATTATGCGAATAGAGTCAGGGAATCTCCTAATCCTAGCAGAAGGAGAATAAATAATGGTTACACTCGCAACGATCAGCATCAAAATAATTGTTTCGAGTATAGAGAATACGCTCAGAGTTCGGCCTCGAAAGATGTAGCACGGTTGAAGCGCTTGGAAATGTCGTACGCGGAGGTCCTTCAATTGTCAAAGTCAAAAATTACCAATCATCGTAGGAACTAGAATACATCTTATAGACAATATTATTACGCACGATAGGTATATATAGGTATCTCGGAGGAGAGAAGACTTCCTTTTTATACGTAATTAGTTGAGCGAGATTAATTTAAACGATTAGTTTAACGTCGAGACAGACGAGGATTAAATTATTTCAGATATAGTGAGCGAGACTCAGTATTTGGGATCAGTGCTAATTCCACCGCGTTTTGTAAATATTTCACAGAGATATTATTGCACACAGCTCTTAGATACTAAACTATCTGACGGTTTCTCCTTCTCCTTTCTTTTTTATTGTCTTTTGTATTTCGAGTGTGCGTAATGTTTACGTGTGAGTATGCATGGTCGTCGGAGGCACGAATTGGATAGTATATACAAATGATTCAGGTTTGTATGGTGAATCGAGCGTGCCTCGCGTTAGAATTACTGTAGTCGTATAGTAACTTGAAATAAAAATATTTATGTGCCATTTACTACGTCCAATTGTAATCGCCAAAGTACGTAGTATACTTAATCGAACTTCCCAAGAAACTTTGCAATTGGCTATACTACTGACGACACTCAAACTTACAGTGTATAACAAATAAACAATAACGGATCGTTCGTAATAAAATTAACAGTCTTTTTTTCCTTCCTACATTATATAATAATATATTAGAATGGTCATTGTCCATAAAATAAAAATTCTAATCCATGTATACATTATTGATACATTACATTATTACAATGAATGATCTTACGATTTTTTCACTTTCAAAAATCCAGCGGTATTCGAAAAATATTTTGCATTCGCTTCATTCACTTTTTTCTCAGCGGCTTGTGGATTGACAATTTCCAAGCCCTGAAAAATAAAATTTTAAGAGTAGTTGCTATTATGCAATTCCCAAACATGTTGAAACTTTTATTTACCTGTAACGGCGTGAAGGCGACGCTGGATGCGGTACCGGAAACTTGTTTCTTTACTGTCGTACTGCCGCCCCACTGCTGTTGCTTCTGCAAATTCTTCTGTAGAGTTTTTGATATCCGGACTTTAGTTTTTTCATCTATCTGTGGTAATCTGATACGTCCAGTGCCAGCTTTCCCAATTGTACCCCGAGTGTATCCAAGATCTTCTTGATAGGCGTCGTTTTCGATCTACACATCCGATAAAATGTTAACAAACTGATAAATAGTCTGCCAAATAGAATGCTTACATCAGCGAAATTCATTCTGTTTGCATGTTTCCTGAATTCTGTTATTGCGTAACGTTCCTTCATCTTCCTCACTCGTTTACCACCGCGTTTTTTTCGGCCAGGATCGATCGGTTTCGGCAAAGGTTTGACAAACTTCACTGGTGGTGGTTCCTGAAGTTTGTCAAGCTTCTTCTCGATCTCCTCACGAAATGTTTGACCGATACGACCATCGGTACTTTCGTGGCAAGCATCCACTCGTGCGGCTAACATACTCTTAGCTGCGACGAGCCTTGCCGCTTTCCTTCTTAAATCCTAATAAAAATCAATGTTACAGTACAAAGTCTACTTCCATTAATTTTTTCATTTATATGTATATATATATAAATGTACTGGTGGTGTTTCTTGCACAATATCCGAATAATAGATGAAACCGGTATGAGGTAGAGTCGCGACTTGAGAAAATCCAGATAGAGTTGTTTTCTGTGATCCTAAGACTAGAACATTGCAAGCTGGCATTTTCGAGAGCTTAGTTAATCCACCAGCAACACCTAAAACAGATGAATTAAATAATTTCTGGATAAGTAGCATAAAAAGCATTACACAGGAAATATGTTAATGTGGTTACCCATTATTTTCGCGGCTGTGGATGCTCCGACAATCACAGAAAGATTCGGAGCGATGAAAGCCATCCTGCTTTCAACGTATTCAAATATTCTTAATTTGCAATTATTTAATTCAACTGCCATGTCACAAGCCTCGCAGATTGCTTCCTTCTCGTCTTCCGTTAGCAACTGGCTGTAACAGAATTATTTTACAAATATGCAGAAATAGAAAGTCACAAGTCCTTACAACAAGACAAAAGATAAAATACCCTTGTGTCGTGGAAGCAGTAACAGAAACAACCATAATGGTTGCCTGAGTAAGAAACTGTTGTAATATCTCATTATTCTTCGCCCTGTCCAAATCATTTCCTAATTCTCTGACTGTCATGACATATTCTAAAGGACCAACGACCAGTGATTCTAGCTCTGGAAATCTTTTTGAATACTTGTCTCGTACAAATCTATGAATAGTAGCTGTAACATGTAAATACCATTGTACTTGTGATATTGAGCATATCATTGTAGAACAAAAAACGGAGTTATGAACCTATTTCATCATCAATGTCCACTGCCATATTATTAGCCTCGACAATTAGCTGATATTCTGGGTCGGATTCAACTGGCCCTATAATATCTGCTGACTTTCTTGGAACCTTACTATATTTCTCCATCTGAGACATTACTTTCTGCAATTGTTCCGAATCACAAAGCTTAGCCAGCTCCCTAACTGATGCCACTTTTATCTCTGTGAAGAGGGTAATCTCATTAAGTTTGCATAAGTATTTCTATTAAATATAAATTGTTATTATACGGTTATTAATAAAGAGTTGGTAATGGGCGATTAAAAATTAACCTTTTTCGATCGTTTTCGAAACCGAAGCCGGAATAAAATCCGGCTCGGCTTCCTCTTCCATAACATGGTCATCGTTTTCTTCAAGATCTGCTAATAACTCGTCTGCTAATGACATAGTTTCTGCATTAAATCTTAACTAAAACACGGTATTCTCTTTCTCCTATCGACGCTATGGTTCACAATCCTATTTGTTTACGGTTACAAGCGTGGTAACTTGTAATGTAACGCCAGATTGGGGTACGGTCGTACATATCAGCTTAGAACACACGAACATTATTATGCGATGGTGGAGACTCCCGTCCCCCATGAGGCATCTCTGGTTACAACTCTAATCGATTACATCGTCAGCCATTTATTTCCCCCACATTGCCTCACATCATGCATCACTGCTGAATAGCAAATAAGCAGCATTGTTTATTTATTTGGCAACGATGATGACGAAGAATTTGAAATTATGTGTTAAAAATTGTGCAAGCATGAATATTATGGTCGTATTACGATTGTAATGTATTGTTAACGGTTTGCAATGTAAATCGTATTGTTTATTTAATACATACGTTAGGACGTGTGTACATTGGGAAAATATTATTGACAAATAACTGATATTTATTACGATTTAAATATGACAACGTTAAAAGGTGTTTTTCCTGATACAAGTACGTAACAACATAAATCTGTAAAAATATTATTTCATTCACTCAATTAATATAAAAATGTTTGACAGAACCGGTAAAAGGAAAAAATTTTATACAAGAAAACGTAAAGAACCTCCGCCGCTTAGAAAATTTACACAACAAACAAGATTTGCATAAATTGCAAGCAACTAATCGAAAGAAAATTGTAAGTAATGATATTGATCAGATTTATTTTTAAAGATATAAATAATATTTAATGTTTTAATTTAAAGAAACACGAAAGCAATATTAATAATAAGTTAAATATGAGCAATAAAAGGGTTGATGAAAATCAAGACTTACGCAAAAAGTCCAGTGCACCTATGTTGAACCATAAGAATAATAATTATGCAAAAAAGACAGTCCATTCAACTAGCAACAATTTATTACTGGGGTCAGACAAAAAGAAAGAATCAAGTGGTAAAGGATTCTCACATAAAACTGTGCATAAGTCGAAGGAAAAATCAGAGATTGAGCAAGATCCTAATTTCGTATGTAATTCCGATGGAGATAATGCTGATAGTAATATGGAAAAGAAAGTTAAATTTCGGAGTCAAGGAATTCAAACTTTAGAAGCTAATGAAATTGAAGAGCTGTATAATCAGGGAACTGATAAGTATATATATTTTATTTATTGTATCATATACTTGAATATAGAATAAGAATATAGAGTAAAATAAAAAACAAAATTTTTTAGAAATGTTAAAGAAAATTTACCATCGGATCATGGAGATAGTAATCAAATCCAAAATCCTCAAAGTAAAAATGAACCAATGAAAAAAAGTTCATCCCTGAAAGAAGAAATAAATTTCATAAAATTAAACAAGGAGAATACAGCAGGAAATAAAACGGGTACACACGTTAACAATTCCAATAACAACAATATTATTCCTGCAAATTATCGTATGGGCGTGATACCAAAGTACGTGAATTTATATATTATGTATAGGCAGTTGCAATGATGATTCATAAAATATATATCGTACATGCTGCAATGATAATTAGGTATATAAAAAATAGAAAAGAGGTTCAGGAGAAAGTACAGAAAATTAAAGACGAGTCTGATCCAAATTGCCCGAAGGGTCATCTACCTCTACCAGATAGTGAACGGAAAGAAACTTTACGAATGTTGAAAAAAAGTATGTATTTAGTTTAAAGATCCAGTTTCAGATAACTGATAAAAATCTTTCTTTACATTTAGATTATCAAGATTACGTGAATGAACTGAACATGATGCCTATAAAGGTAGACACACTTAGAGCTCAACGGCGTAAAATCGAAATAGAGAAACAACTCAACAAATTAGAAGAAGGCATAAAAGTATTTTCAAGACCAAAGGTTTATGTAAAAATAAATGCTTGAATTATTATATAATATATTCTGTGATAAAAAAAATTGTGGAAGATACTTGTTTATCTAATACTTTTGAGGGAAACAATTTTTAGGATAAATTATTAAGATGTACTTCATATAATAGAACTTTTTCTTTAGAAGCTTCGCTTAGCTACAAATTTTTTCCTTAACACAATGATTTATTTGTTAACTGAAAAATTAGAAAGATAAAAAGGACAATTAGTGACATACTTTTGTATTTTACATTTCATTAACAGTTGATTTTGTACAAATATTAATAGAGCTCTGTGCCTAATTAAACATTGAATACAATAAATTCTTTTGTAATTTTCTCTTTTCTATCAATATTTCATAACTTGTTCTTTGGCAGCTATGCAACTCATTTTTTATTCAATGTCTTCTAAATAATTTATTTGTTAATCTGTTCTTGGTTTGGCGTGCTCGTGAAGTTTGTATCAATAGTATGCAGAAATGCTATTGGATCGAAATGAAGATGCCCTAAGTTATAATACCTTTCTTCATACTCGTACCATCTTTGGAAATCGAAATCATTAAAGAATATTTTTATTTCCCTTTCCGCTGATTTTATTGAATCTAGAAAAATCATTTCTCCCTTATACAATTAATAAGACACAATAAATGGATGTCCTGAGCAGACTTCCAATATAATATAAAATAGGCATTTTCCTAATAGTGTACATATTGTGTACCAGAACCGTGAGCTGCATTTCTTGTATCTGACAGCCCAAACATCCCTCTAATCGTTTTTGGGTCGGTATACTGAGCCTGATATACTTTTGTGGGACCCATCAACCTTCTCCACTTGGCTATAACATCATGATCCGCTAAAATATGAATATCTGAAGGGCCGCTGCACATAAATGTCATAAGCCGGTTGTAAAAGAATTTGTCTTTATGCTCTTCATAGAACAATTCAGCCTCATTTCGCGTTAGGGTTGTCCTACGCGATCGTACAATCTTCAAATTGTTATCGATTATGAGATCCCTAATCTTCTAAAAATCATAATAATAATAATAACGCTGGAAAGAATCGTGAATAGCACAATTTCATTAATGACAAAGATTAGTTCTAAACTCATAGGTAATAAACAATCAAGTACAATTTAAAATAATGTTTGAAAGTACATCATCGACATCTCATTTTTCTATGAATCTACGAACAATTGCTTCTACGGTGTAAAAATGACTGGTAGCGTATAAAATGCTGTGTGCAATGGAAAATAGAACTTTTTATTCCTTGCAAGTTTTATTAAAAGATCTTCTAAGTTACATTACCTGAAGGACGAAGGGCGATTTAACGACATGAGGTTTGATTATCGCCAATGTGAGCTCGAGATGCTTTCGCGATTGCATCTCAACATTTTTAATTACCTGTCCCCTGTTCTTTTCGAATAGAAATTGAACATTTCCATTCCGCGAAAATCCGCATGCTTTACGTGGAAGCCATTAGGAACCCGAGACTGATTATGCTCTATACTTGTTCTATATCAGCTGGGGGAAGTGATAGAAAATAAGAGTGCTGATGCCAGCAGTTAGCGGGAATCATCAAAGTTAGAGTTAGGTGTCAAAACACTGCTGCCATCTCCAATTTTATGATTTTATGTTATTGGAGGTTAAATGTTATACAGTTGTTATTAGAAGATATTTTTACTAAATACAGAAATAGAAGTAAACGGGATTCCACTATGGCATCGCCGGCACCGAAATCGCCGGAGCAATCCGAGAGGAATAGGAAATACGACAGACAACTCAGGTACAAATTCTTTTAGCTTCGCACTTAGGAATTAAGACTTCTTATTTTAACATTATAACGAAATAAAACTGCTTAATTTAAATATCACACTTAGAAATTCACCAATCAATGTAAATTTCATGATTCAAACTTCATTGTTGAACCTTTACAAATGACTGTTCCAATTGATAGCAATAAATTTTTCTTTATAACATGTTACAGATTATGGGGTGATCATGGTCAAGCAGCTTTAGAAGGAGCCCACGTTTGTGTAATAAATGCCACCGGCGTTGGTACAGAAATCCTAAAATCTCTTGTCCTACCTGGTATAGGAGCATTCACTATTGTAGATGGAAAAAAAGTTACCGAAGAAGATATTGGAACAAGGTATGCATGGATTATGCTAAAAAAAATATTAAAATTAATTCATTGGACATGCTTATACATTTGTTAAACAAATATCAATAGTTTCTTTCTAGAAGCTGACAGTGTAGGTAAATCTAGAGCACAAGTGGCAACACAGATGCTCTTGGAACTGAATTCAGATGTAAGAGGTGATTATATAGACGAGGAACCTGAACAAATCTTGTCTAACAATCCAGACTTCTTCAACAATTTCACTGTGGTTGTGGCTACTTCTTTAATTGAAAAGTAAGATAATAGATAGTAGATTTATGTACAAAATAAAACATTGAAAATAATTTATATAGGTCTTTGATTCTGCTGTCACGCCACCTCTGGGACTTGAACATACCATTGATAGTGTGCAGGAGCATAGGATTCATAGCTTATATGAGGATACAAGTGAAGGAGCATACAATCATAGAATCCCATCCTGATAACGAGATTCTTGATTTACGTTTAGATAGACCATTTGAGGCATTGAAAAAACATTTCGATTCAATAAACTTAGATGATTTAAGTTTCAAAGATCATTCCCATGTACCTTACTTAGTTGTGCTATACAAATATCTAGAGAAATGGGTCTCTGAAAAAGGAGAATTACCTAAAACGTATAAAGAGAAGAGTCAATTAAAACAAATGATCAGAGATGGAATGAGGAGAGATGAAACTGACAAGGCGAACAGTGAAGAGAATTTTGAAGAGGCTATCAAGGCTGTAAATACGTGCTTAGGATGCACCATTATACCAGAGAATGTGATGAATATTCTTAACAGTGATCAATGCATTAACTTAACAGCAAAGGTACAAAAAGACAAACATTATAATTCAATTCTGTATTTTCAAAACTGACGTGAATGTACATATTTTCAGAGTAGCCCATTTTGGATAATAGCAAAAGCAGTAAGAGATTTCGTTGAGAACGAAGGATCTGGATTGTTACCATTAAAAGGAACTCTGCCAGATATGACAGCAGATACAGAAAAATACATAACACTTCAGCAGATGTATGAATTTTATATTTTTTTATTGAAAGTTTATGTTATAAGTTTAACTTATTTCATTGCAGTTATCACAGGCAAGCAGTAGCTGACGCAGAGGCAGTGTGGCGGCGCACATTGCAATTATTGCGGCAATTAGGAAAATCATCAGATGTTATATCAGAGAGAGACGTGAGATTGTTCTGTAGGCATGCATCGAATATACACGTGGAGAGGGGAACTTGTATAGCCGAGGAGTATGATTCGAAAATTTTCGATGCTAGCAACATAGGTAGGAATCTTGTTAAAACGAAGATGAAAACCAGAATTTGAGTCTGATTTTCTGTTCATAGTGCAAAGTTTGGAGAATCCTGAGAGTATGATGGTTTATTACGTTGTTCTTAGGGGGGTTGAAAAATTTCAATCAGAGTATAACTCCTATCCTGGCGAATTCGATGACCAAGTGGAACCTGACATAGTGAAACTGAAGGTACGCATTCATGTTTCATTGTAGATAATTGTATTTTTCAATGATTACCTTTGCCTCAGACGTGTATAACAAAACTTTTAAATGAATGGGGTTGCGGACCACTGGCTAAGGATGATTATGTTCATGAATTCTGTCGATTTGGTGGATCAGAGCTGCATTCGGTCTCAGCATTTTTGGCTGGTCTCGCAGCTCAAGAAGTCATCAAATTCGTCACAAATCAATACAAACCTGTTCACAACACTTTTGTATACGATGCAGTGACATCCAACTCTGGAACATACTTCTTTTAAAATTAAATTTATGATAAAATGATATTCCCCAAATAATATCTCTTTCTACAGAGAACACATTTTGTTATTAATGAAATTTAGTTCACCTGATATAAAATAGGTCATGAATTATTGAACAAAAGAGAACAACGAATATTGTATGAATCGTTACAACATGTGAAAAAATATGTCATTTTATTAAGATTTTTTTTACAAAACAATGTGTATATTGAAGTTCTCATTTTTTCAATGAAAAACTTAAAGGTACGTAAATGTGATATTATTGAATTTAAATACATGAACTGCTTGGATACAGTTTGACCATACAAAAGAATTATAATAATCAATATATTAATTGAAAACCGTAAGTGCACGTATGTACGTGTAACAATTTTAGTTGCACATGACCTTTCTAATTCAGATCATACCCATAACACTACCATCCAAAAGTTTATCATTTTCGTGATTATATATGTATATAATTCTTATTAGATAATAATTATTATGGATTATACATTTATTAATACTGCAAATATTAATAGGAAACTTATTTTACTTTATAAATAGAATTTTGTACAATTTTTCCATAGATCTGGATTCTTTTTTTTTTTATTGATATAAGAGAACGACAGAAAAACTTTCGGCCGGTAGTGTGTAACTTATCGGTTATCACTTATTCGTTACTTACAATATATCGCCAAGAAATTGTAAAATCTTTTTTTTTTTAAAAGTACGTTAACTAGTCTAATTATGTACACATATTTATTATAAAAAATTGCTAGCTTACGTTTTGTGGTAATATCCCGGGAAAAAGGTTTGAGCTGTCGGTCAAAAGTTAGAAATTATTCTAGTCTTCAGTTAATTTATTGTAACGAAACGCGAAGTACTATCGAATCAAAAGTAATTAAAATTTCTCGCCAATATTCATTCGTTGGACAATTTGTTTTATAGACACGAACAAAATTTTTTGTTCAACCCCATACTTGTAGCTGCTGGTGAACCTATATAAACAAACTACTAAAAAGGGGGAGAGTTCTTAATCTATTTGCATCAAATGGCTAAATGTTCTGCGACATTTGCCGAGTGATGCAAATAAGTTATACAACATGAGATCACGCAACATCAATTCATCAATTACAAAATAAATCCTAGTTCGAGTCCTTGTCACTGTCATCGTCGTCCGATTTCAGAGCATACGAGACAGGTTTCCGAGCACGACCAACTCGCTTTTGCGCTGGTAATGGTGAACTTTCTATAACATTCGACGAACTGTCGTCCTCTGATTCAATCTTCTTCTTCTTCTTTTTTATCTGCGATGTACAGTATAGTAATGTACAAAATGCCTGCGTGCTTGTGTAGAATTAAATATTTACTTACGTTTGATACTTTAGATGGGGCCACGGATTCATCTGAATCCGAGTCGGATACAACCGTCTTTTTCTTTGGCCTTTTCGTACCTTTGCCCCCGTTCTCTGTCTTCTTTTTGGTAGGCACTGTAAAATTACATTCAACAAGTAAACACTGTTATTGTACTTTTTTAAATTTTGCAGTCTTACATTTCGCTGGGGGCGAGAATACTGCCGGAGAATCACTAGATATGTTTGAGGTCTTTTGTTTCTCTGGTGTGCTGCCAACTAGAGAGTCAAACAGTTCTTCGGAACTAGCTGTTACATCAAATAGATATAAACAATTATTTTAGTCAATACTGCATTCTATAAAATGTTTACTTACGTTTTTTGTGTACTTTCAAAATGTCGTCCGTGTCGCTAGTAATATTAGGCTTGATATCTCTAAGGAAATAAAAATAAGAAAAGTTTATTAGTATTCTATGCAGATATTTTGTCCCTCATCAAAAGTTGCAAATGTTACTTACTCTTCTGTATCTGAATTCATCATAATTGCATCGGAGGAAGATTCATCGCTCAAGATGTACTTCTTTTTAGCTGCTACGAAGATAATACAATTGCATACAGTTATCACATCTAGAACAAAGCAAAGCATAATACGTACCCGCGGCTTTGCGCACTGCCCGCGGCTCAGGGGGAGGCGATATGCTGTCGAAGTCTATATCGTCCTCATCAACCTCTATATCCTTCTCATTCTTTGTAGTACCCTTCTCCTTCTTTATTCCCTTCGGTTTGAACGGTAACGTTGACTGCTTCAATTCTAATTAAACATGACAGAATGTCCCAATTTGATCAACAAAAGATATTAGAAATATGCTTAAAAGAATTGCGTATAGAAGAAGTTACAAGTAGTGCAATAGAAAAAGGTTTAATCTTTCATACACATATATTTATATACTTACTCTTCTTGGTACCTTTCTTATCTGGTGAAAGCAGTCGGTCCTCAAGAGACCTATTTCCGTCGATCAATAAATCGAATTCGTCTTTCTCTTCTATTGGTTCTTTCTTCACTCTTTGCCTCTTAATGCCTTCTTTCTTATCCTTGGATGCGATATTTGCTTTGTCTATCTTTTTCTTTAATTCGGTATCAATTATTGGCAATATACGACGAAAATCATCGGAATTATAGAACTTCGTTGGGGGTTTTTTTATATTTTGCCTCGACTTGATTTCCTCCTTTTGCTCTTTTTCTTCAATCTGCAGAATAAACGTGAAACTCACCCTTCTGTGTACAAGCATAAGAAAATATCACTTACATCATTCAATTTGTCCAGTAACTGTTGCAAATCTTCTTTCCACATTGCTACAGGTGTCTTGGCTTGTAATCTCTTGAGTTCAGCTATTTTCTCATCCCTGTTACGTAAGAGCTCATCTTTTCTTTCCTTGGTCAAACTCCATAAGGTCATTCCCAATAGGTAATCGAAATTTTCCGTAGTTATAGCGGTGGTAGTAACAATTTCACCATTTTCGTCCTCTGTTACTTCATCCTATGTATTAATAATATTCAACACATTGTAGAAATTTCAGAGATACTAATGTAATATACAAATGTACAAAATTTATCAAAAATTTTTATTAACCAATACGTGTCACTTACTTGAGTCTCCTAATGTAAATCAGGGGAGCAAAATTAAGCAGACTCATATATAAGTTATTTAAGCATTGGTTTTTCAAACAATAACAAATTATATGTATATTTTTACTTACCAATACTTCTTCCCTGTTCTGCGACAACTTCCACGCCAACACCGGATCGGAAGCGTAATCCCGTCTTTTCAACTCTGCAATCATATCTTTTTTCTTCTTATTCTCAATGACTAGCGTGCCGTCGCATTTTTCCAAAATGAATCTGGCTTGATTTGATAGTTTGGATGCCTCCGCTTGCAAAATGCCTTCTAAATAGTCTTTCCTTTTGTGATACGTTTCTAATCGAACTTTATAGAAACCTTTTAATATCTGAAGGACATTGTCGAATTTTTGTAGACATAAATTTTCATCGAATGCGCACTGAAACAGAAACAAATCACTCGCACCCGTTATGGAGGTTGAATATAAAATATTATTTACCATATTCGTAACTGTGGTCGTCGTTTGTAATTTGAATGCCTTGTGAAGACCATCTCTCTCTAATTCCGCCAATTTGTCACGATTCATAATTACTATAAAATGTACAGCCGTGTCTGTATTATACTCCTTGTAATCACTGTAATTAATTAAATAATAGTTGAAAGTGATGAACAATGTTACATGATACCTCATAGATTCAATCCACATATAATACAAGTGATATAAATAGTAATTGTAATTACGTGATGACAGCTGGGGATTTGTCACTTCCGTGCAACATAGGTTCCAAGACTGTTTCCTTGTATGTTTGAGTCCAAACGCCAACTGGAAGTTCAGTGATCTCGACTTTATCAGGTCCAATCACTGATATCTCACCGTTAATAACATATCTGTAGTCTCCACAATTTTCTATCACGCCTTTGAAGTTTTTATAATATGGTATCTGAAGTAATATAAAAATGTATAACACATACATATAACAAATATGTTAGATCATCTTGCAGAATCTGATGGTATTACCATTGGTTTCGGGTCGGCACCATCCATCATTCTGAACAAGTTCTCAATTATCTCACGAGGATTGTAATTTGGAATTTTTGTCATCCACCCGGTACCAATACCGTCGGCGCCGTTCACCAAAACCATAGGTATCGTTGGTATATAGTAAACTGGCTCGATTTTTTGATTATCATCATATTCATATTTCAACAGAGGATCGTCATGTTTATGGAATATATACCTCGCAAGTGGACTGAAGCAAAGATTAGTTTATGTTTCATATCCTTATGTACATGATGCAACAATAAAACCTTATATCTACCTGAGCATTGTGAAAATATAACGAGGGCTCGCAGCATCTTTTCCTCCTGTCAATCTGGTACCAAACTGACCAATGGGTTGTAGCAAATTGATATTGTTGCTCCCGACAAAGTTTTGAGCGAGATTGATAATGGTCGACATAAGGGAAATTTCACCGTGATGATAAGCGGAATGTTCGGCCACGGAGCCGGCTAATTGAGCCACCTTCACCTCGCGCTTGTCGTTACGTTTCAAACAGGTATACAAAACTTTCCTTTGTCCGGGTTTAAAGCCGTCCATCATGTTCGGTATAGATCGGACGTTATCGTAATTGCTGAACAATACTAGCTCCACGTTGATGAAATCAGAAAATGAAACAACGCGCGTATCTTTTTCATATAGATAACGTTCACCGAGCCCGACCTCCTTTCTCCTTTTCGTTTCATCCATGTAATTCATCAGCCACTCTTTTCGTTGATCGACGCATTTCTTACTAAACGCCATTATTATATTATTATCGTCTTGCTCGCCATCGTACCTGAACCGGATCCTGTGTCTAGCCATATTCTCAAAGTACTCCTTTGCCTCTTTGGCAGTGGAAGTACCCAAACCTTTGTAGTACTTTATCTTGTACGTATGATAATTTTCTGTCTCTGATTTCCATTTACTGAATTCAGGCATGGAAAAAAAACTCAATACTTGACTGCCTTTAGATGCTTTGACAATGGGCGTTATGAACTCCTCAATGAAATTCAATTTCAAGAGTGACGGCCAATTATGATGAATGAAGTTAATCAACAATCCTTTGATGTGTGAACCATCCTGATCCTGATCAGTCATTATCATCATTTTGCCATATCGCAATGTCTTTAAATCTTCTCGTGATTCGTACTTTTTTTTATATTGAAGGCCGAGGATCTTTATCAAATTGTTGATCTCTGCATTCTCCAATATCTGTTTGTGCGTTGCCTCTCTCACGTTCAGAATCTTACCCCTTAATGGGAATATGCCGTATTTGTCTCTGCCTATGGATGCCAAACCGGACACAGCCATAGTCTTGGCTGAATCTCCCTCAGTTAATATAAGCGTGCAATCCAACGATTTAGCGGTACCAGCATCATTTGCATCCTCGAGTTTAGGTATACCTTGCAATTTTCTTTGCTTTGATTTCGGTCCTAGTTTTTGCAGTTGGGTATCAGCTTTGAATTTTGCAAACGACAATACTGCCTCGACAATTCCCATTTTCGTTACGCTATTAACAAATTTCTCACTGAGCGTACACTTCGATCCAAAATTTTTCTGTTGCAACGTCATATTCTCCTTTGTTTGCGAATCGAACGTTGGATTGTTGATTAGACAATTGATAAATACCCACAAATAATTCTTTATTTGGAATGGTCTTATTGTCAAACCAGATTTGTTCTTCTTCTTTAGGATTTCGGTTAATTGTTTAACTATCATGTCAGTGACATGATCTACATGTCGGCCACCCTTCGTGGTCGCGATACTGTTCACAAATGACATTTGCTGAAAACCCTTGTCAGACATTGTGATTGCCACCTCCCATCGCGGTCCGCACATCTCGTAAATTACTTTCAATGGATTACCTGTTTCATCCTCTTTGTCTTTTATGTAGAAATCGACATAGTCTTTGAAATTTTTAACAGGAATCCTCTCACCATTCAGGAAAACCTTGACACCCCTTGTGGAGGCAGCTATGTCATATGCTCTACGCGACATAAGGGCAACTATATCATCATCCAAACGGTCCATCTTGAATTTGGACAGATCGGGCGAGAATATCACTTTCGTGAAATCCTCACCATGGAACTCTTTGATCCGAGGCTCACTCGCGGTACCCATGTTGTTGTTCCATGTTTGCTTCAAACATTTCTTGTATTCTTTGGACGCAGTCTCCACGGTAAAAGTTTGACTGAAAATATTACATAGCTTGGCGCCATAGCCATTCCTGCCGCCCGTTACTTTTTCCTCTTCGTCGTCGTAATTAGAAGATGTTAGTAAATGACCAAATATCATTGTGGGAACAAACATTTTTTCCTCTTTGTGAATCACGACTGGAATGCCTTTACCATTGTTCCACACGGATATGATATTTTTCTCTGCATTGATTTCAATTTTAATTGTATCCATTTTCGGATCTCTTTGTTTGTTGTCCGCGGCATTCACCAAAATCTCATCAAATATTTTGTACAGGCCAGGTACAAATTTGATCTCCCTCTGTACCATTGCTTCTTTCTCCTTATCATATACCCACATCAACTCTGTCACTGGTTCCACCGACCCAATGTAAGTATCGGGTCGTAATAATATGTGTTCTAATTGAGATTTCTTTTGGTATATACCCTCAATAGTTTTCGGTTTTCTGGATGGGTTATCCCCAGATCCATTTTCCGTAGCTCCACTCATATTTATCCGTTTACTTATATAACTGAAAAATGCAAGAAAAAGATTGCAATCATAATAGAAGGAGGACTAACTTCCACAAAGTTTTAATCTATAAATGAATTATTAGATTATAGAATTAATAATCTTAGGTACATGTATGTACCCAATTAATTTACATATAAGTGATAGAAAAGAATTCACAATTAGCAGATGTTTCTTGTAGCCACTGCATGATAAATGTTAAATAAAATAAGGATTTAACGTATAGAATATGCGATAAAATTCATGGACAAAATATAAATAGTAATAACTTAGATACTTGCATCCCAATAATATGTAGCAAAATAAATAGAATTTATTAAAAAATACCGTACCCGAAACGGATCTTACTAATATGGCGGGAAAACATTTTCTTAATCTGATGGGACGCGAGGTGCCTCTTCACTTATACAAAGCCCATTATCGAAAAATGGCGTTTTACGTGAAAGTGTTAAAAAAATAATATGTAGCAGAATAAATTTTTCGAGGGATGTTAACCTCTAAACAGTCATAAATCTATTTACCTGAAACAGAATAATGACAAACACAGCGAAGCGTCGGCAAACGGAAACCTCGGAGAGCCCGCCTATCGATGATTAACAAAAGTTTGCTCGTGTCCAGCGACGAAAATTTAGTCGGCCGCCGCGTATATTATTGTTAATATCGTTGCATCCCGTTCGACCGACATTTAACTGCTGAAATTTCAATAAAAACTATTATTTTATACCCTCACCCCTTGCTTATGCTTCAACCAAACTATATGTCTGTGCAATGGACCGCGAGAACGTTGGTGGCGCTCCGTCAGTGGCGCATCAACGCGAAAGAAAACATTGCATGAAGGGTCCTACTATCCTTATTTACTGACGCATCCATACCGAATATGTGTCCATACATACACCGAATTTTTCTGTGGTATAATTTTTGCGTTTAAGACAATTATTCCTAAGGACTCTATTTAAACTTTTTCTTTTTATCTCCTTGACGATTTTTCGATTCACTCACGTTGTCTATTCTTATATTTCTGTGTCCTTACGTTACTGCATTCTCACACATGCATATAACTGAAGGGAAACTGTGGTAAATTATGCCTTTACTTGTGTCTAACTTCATGCTACACTACATTTAGATTTGAATCGTAACGTATTTATAAATACGTTATGAATGTCAAACAAATTTATAATGTATATAAATTCTTGTAGTGGTCTCGCTCATACGAATATTTTTATTCATTAATAACTTTAATATACAATCTGATTCTAAGATAAAGTGGGATTTATATGAAACGTGTAATACAGGTGGTGTAAATAAATATATTCTTTTATCATTCAGTCATTTATTAATTAGTTTATAAAGTTACAGTTATATAAAAATTGTATCATTTACGTGTATGATTAATAATAGCAATAAAAATACTGGTATGTAAAACTTATTCAATGTTTGTCTTTTTATCTTTATCAAATGTAGGACACAATGAACTCAATTTTAAAACATATGTCATCAGTAGGACTTTTATATACATATATACATATATATATACGTATATATAATTATCTTAATCAACGATTTATTCGTTGTAGCCATAGCGAGATCCAAGTTCCTTTGATTTCTCGTCGTCTTTTCTGTTCGATGCTGAATTTTGTACTCTAGATCGTAAAGAAATATTAAATCCTCTGCCAGTAGTAATTTTTTCGGCTTGTCCAAAACAAGCATGAGGCATTCTAGGAAGTGTTATTCGAGGAATGATCTTCTTGGAATGTTTCGGTACAGTACCTTGCGAAGTAGTAGCTGCAATATTAGAAGCACCTTCAGATTTTAAAATATGATTTGTATGCACTGTACTTGCTGGTTTTACAGAAGTGTTACTTTCTTCTAAGATCTTATTTTCTAAACTACCTTCTCGACTAATATTTCTAGTACTATTACCAGAATCATTTTCTTTCTCTTCATCTTTGATAGTAATGGCTTTTAATCCCTTCGACAGGGTACTAGTAAATTCTTCGCTCTTGCACGGTTTTGAGTTTGAGGACTCTTTAAGCTCTCTCATTGGCTGATCTGTTGGTGCTCTTAAATTATTGTTAATGGAATCAATGTTATATGCATTTATTTTTGGTGCACCTTTAGGTTTTCGTATCGGTTGATCAGGGTCTACTGTTTTTGTACTGCTCGTACTGCATTCTCCATTTTGTTCTAATGCCTCCAATCTTCTCCTTTCCTGTTGTTTAAATTCTCGTCTTTTAGCTTTTGATAAGCCAACCTGTACTCTGAATACATTCTTATTCTCTGAGTGAACCTCTGGATTATACGATGGATAATTTGCATTCCAGTCATCAGTATCAGCAGAATCTATAACAGGCGCCATACTACATGCTTCTTCTAAAGGAACTGTTCCCACTTCTTGTTGTTGTTCAAGATTCACTTCGTAACGTCTTATGCATCCACTGCTTGGGCATGTTGAAAAATGATGCTGCAAAAGCAGTAATAACAAAAGATATTTTAGAGCAGTATTAAACTTTATTATTTTTTTAATAGTTTTTATTAGTTACTTTAGATCTCAGCATGTTCCAGTATTCTTGATTAAAACACAATTTGTATAAATGTTCCACATACCTGCCATTCTAAAGGATCCAATAAATGTGTTGGATCAAAGAAACATTCTACTTTCTGCCCTGGATAGTTCTTTTTACATCTTGTTAAGTGAAATTGCATTCTGCCACTCAAAATTCGATGACTCTTATCGAATGGACAAGAAATGTGGGTTTCAGCAAAAATCATTTTTCTACAAATAATAATCAATAAAACAATAAATTCATCTTTCTATAAATAATTTCTATTTCTTAATGCTTAAACGTTATCATTTTAAATTTATGGTAACCGAAATTTATTGATATAAAACATGTAAATATACAAAGTTTAAAATGTAAATATGACCAAATATTATGAAGGACATTTTTTTCTTTATCATAAGAAGTAGAGCCCATCCGTTAAATGATCAAACTACAATAAAAGAGAAGGATTTTAACTCAGCAGTGCATATTCTAGATACCGTTGGTTCATCAAAATCAGTTGTGCTCATAGATGCTTCCAAAGTGTAACAACTAACAATCGGTATCCATCATGCAAATATCGCAATACACATTCATCTTGTGAAAGAGTCTCAAACCATGACAGATAAATAGAAGTATCATAATTCAAAATTAATCTTCGAATTTAACTAATTTCATTTTACGTATTCTAAATGAATTGCCTGGAAAACGTGCGTTTAATTATTATAACCCGCTTACTTGCTTATTATTTATTACACGAGGTGGATGCAGCTTCGATTCCAGAGTCCGGTAGCAAGTTCGTGCGATGTACTTGCGCAGGGATATGTGGGACTCGTTTAAATTTGCTTAGAAGACAAAACCGAACAACATAGCACGAACGACGACGACAACTAGCAATGGCAACCTGTAGCCAGTGTTGCTATTCGGGACGCTTTTTCTCGGACATGCGCGTCAATTTCGGCGTTAGTAGCGTAGAACCTTCGATAAAATCGGGCGCCGTGATCGCCCTGCATAATTTTGCAGGAATTATAATTTTCGTATATATTTTATTTTGTGAAATATTTTTATATATGTTCATATACGTGTACATATAAACCGTAATTCTTTGTTGGAAGGCACATAGAAGAGGACACTCTATGGCACAATGGTCTTGTCCCGCCAATTCTATTCCTCTCCTTTAGCCATCTAGATGTGCGCGACATTATACGTTACTGAAATTGCCGCGCATGTGTGAGAAAAAGCGTTCCGAATAGCAACACTGCCCTGAAAAGTGTAGGTTGGCGTTTGGAGCAGTGATGCAGTGATGGGCACAGAGCGTGATTTTTGGGGCGTGCGCAGTAAAGCTTACGATTTCCAATTTAAAGGTATGTATGTACCATTATATCCCGAATACGAAGACACGCTTGTATGCTTAACTCGTATGGTATTTGTTCATTTCTTATTAATAATTCGTTTATTTACTAACATTTGTTGAAAATCTACATACATTTACAGATATCACAGATTTACATATATATTACTTACATTTATCATAGATTTACAAAAATGATAGTAAATAAATGAATTTTATTATTATAATTTTGTCATCTCTGTTTACAATTTCAGGTACGAGCACTCCTAAGTGACGAAAATGCAATTTGAATGAGACATGATGAGGAGACGGACAATTTTGACGATGAGAATTACTTAAAAAATTCAATTACTCATAACTTCGTTAATAATGATCCAATCTAATCCATCGACATCTCAAATTAAACCTTGAACCCTCTACTTTTCATCGTCTCCCTTGACAATTTCACCTAAACCCACTCAGAAACCCTATCAATTAATATTGAACGAAACCTTCTTCAATCATAATAACAAAACCTGCTATCAAAATTCAATCCTTAATAACTCCGTTAATAATTCACCGATTTACTTCATCGACCTCTTATATTAAACGTTAAACCCTCCACTTGTCATCGTCTCTCTCGACAATTTCCCCTAAACCCACCCCCAGGTCCCGTTTAGCGGGACACTATTTTATTCAAAGTTCAACATTATGTACGAGCTTGAAGTCACGTGACATCCCTAGCCGTGACGTCATTCGCGCATGTCTTTTAGGCGCCTAGTAACAAAAAATCGCGCTCTGTGCCCATCACTGGTGTTAAGTCCAGTCGAACCTGTTTACTGGTTTCATCCTGCCATCGTTTTGACAGTGAAAACCTATTCATTTTCTAAGTATTGAATGTATAGAGTATATTTTCAAATGCATTTATGTATTTTAAAGATGTGTTCCTCATTATCGGTTAAAAGTAGAATATTGTGCTTAGACGTTTAGTAAGGTTAAAATTATGCCTTGCCAATATTTATTTGTACGAAGAATAGTAAAATTTTGTATTAAAGTATAACCGAGATCATGGGCCCACCACCGGTTGTAACGGGTATATCTCCTAAGGAAGGGCCTCCAGGAACACGCGTGATAGTTCGGGGTGAATTCTTGGGTAACAAGGCCCAAGATCTTACAGGTTAATTTCACTTGTCATGTCACTCAAAAGTACCATAGTTTTCGATATAAATTCAGAAAATATTTAATTTGTTCAGGTCTAACAATATGCGGATGTGATTGCCTCTTGTCAGCTGAGTGGAAATCGTCAAATAAAATCATTGCTAGATCAGGACCATGTAAAGGTCGTGGTGATATTATCGTAACTACTCGCAATGGAGGACAAGGAACATCAACAGTACAATTTCGTGGCTATCATGAAACTATTGGCCCCATGAAGGAATCTGCAGTATGGGTGGAAGAAGCACCCATGCAGAGTTACGTATGGGGCAGAAGAACTCTTTCTCCAACAAATTATCAGCAAGAAGATCCTCTAGGATTGAGTGTGGAGGGCAATGAGTATGTTTGCTGATATAGAAGTTAATATAAATATGTTATTATATTTACTTGTAGCAAGAAATTCCCTGAGGATGAGTTAATGGAACTCTTTGGAGAAGGCAGTGGAGATCTCACTAGTGAAAAGTTTCATCCTGGTTGGTTTTTATTGCAACACCATCATGCCACAAGTTTTGAAGATTTAAGGGCTGGATTATCTTATCTTAAAAGAAAAGTTAATTCCCAAAAAGAGGGTCAACTCTCATTTCTGAAGGTAATCAGATGGATATAAAAAAAATAGATGATGTCTGTTTTTTATCAAATTTCTTCTTATAATTTCGTTAGGCCAATGTAGGATCAGTAGTGGAACAGTTAGACACAATAATTCTATTGAAAGAACAATTTGAAGCAGATATAAAAATGTATGGTAGTGATCCTACTGAAAAATTAGAGGCTGCTATTCAACAGTCTATGTCAGAGGCTAATAAATTATTTGATGATGTATTAGCAAGAAGAGATAGAGCAGATGCCACTAGAAATGCATTGGCTGTTATGCAAAGATATAAGTTCCTCTTTTGTATGCCAATTAATATAGAAAAGAATATAAAACGTGGCAATTATGATCTCGTGATCAACGATTATGCGAGAGTAAAAAATTTATTTAAAAATACGGAAGTTGAAGTTTTTAAAAGAGTTCTACGAGAAATTGATAATAGAATTGAAATGTTGGTAATGCATCTAAGGAAAAAACTAGAAGAAATGCCCTTCAGTTTAGATGAACATAAGAAAATTATTAGAAATCTTGTTAACTTGGAAGCTGCAGGAGATCCAGCTTGGGATGCAATAGGTATTTTACATGTTACAACGTTATGAGTGCATTAATACGCAAGAGATATTTTTTCAGTTTCACACTCAAAATATTTAAAGGAGAGTATCACAACATGCATGAAAGAACATTCAGAAGTGGAATATTTAGAACAAAAATCGCAGCAAATACAAAGATTTCCAAAGTCGAGCAAAACTGATGAAGTTCACATTCCACTGCAAATATCACGTATCGAAACGATTTGTGATATTATAGTTGAACAGCTGCCGGATCTATGGAGATTAGGCCAAAGTTACTTTACAGGACAGTTACATGTAGCAGTAGATGCAGAGAAACAAACACCTTTTAAAGTAATATTAAAGTACTGATTTGTAAAGTTAAACTTGTTTGAAGATTTAACTTTAAAAATAATTGTCCTGTAGAATTTGGTGCTATCAAGCATGCAACATGCTATGGAAGCAATGAAAAACACATGCAGCAGTGACTTGGACGCCATATGGCTCTTACATATCTTACGTAGAATTAGGCAAATGTATGCTTCATTAATTCATTTGGACTTGCCAAGCGACGCATTAGATATTTTTGGAAAATTTATACTTGACTTGAGGTATGATATATTGCAATAATATATTTCTTACTTTAGTGTTATTAAACAGTATACTAAATGTCTTTTAAATCAGATTGCAGTGTTTCGATGCTCTTTTTAAACAAACTGCCGAGAAAATAACGGCATTGAATAAGAGGGAAACATGGCAAATTGAATATTTAAACGAAGACGGTGGCGTTACGAAAGTGGTAATATTTGCGTCTAGTTAATATAAAATTTATATATATGTCCTATGTTCATTAAATACAAGTTTACATTTCAATACAGCCATACCTGTTTGAAGAAATGGTTTTGGAAGTTTCGAAACGTGCCCGCGACACGGTAGTTGCTTGTGGTCCGCGAGAAGGACCATTGTTCGTCAATCCCGCGCACCAGTTACTATTTTACAATGCCATTAAAGCATTGTTCACTTCGTTCGCACGATGTCTACAACAGTTGGCATTTAGTGGCTGTGAAGAAGCTTTAGATGATGACGACCCTTCTGTGTCACAATTAGTCGGTTCACCATCCGGCTATAAGAGCAAGAATAATAAACATCAAGGGCCAGTAAGTACCTCACCATGATTACGACGTGGTACCCTTAACAAAGAAGACCATTTATTTCAAGACATATTGTCCGTACATTATCGTATCATTAAAAAGCAAAGAAATACAATTGTAGCATCTTTTGAAGTCACTGCTATATTTTAGCATCACTTCTGAATTTTTTATCAGACGTGGGAACAATGCCTCTTAATCTCATTAAGTAATATTCGTTATACCCTGAACACCATCCTACCAAGAATCGGAGAAGTACTGAAAGAACAAGATTATCCGAGTTTATCAAATGCGGTTGGATGGAACTCTGATTGGACTCAGCTAGAGACACTGGACGCAGCTGTCCTCGACGCGTATTTAGAACGACGCTGCGACCCGCTGGTCGGTACGATTGAACCTAGCATGTACTTAGGTGGACTGGAATGGGATTTCGAAACTGAGCCTACTCATGTGAGACCGTATGCGCAAGAAATCTTAGCCAATTTAATTGCAGTTCATGCGGAGGTATTTCTCTCAACCGCTTTCACACAAATAATTATAAATTTAAATTTACTATATTTTTTATTTCTTACAGGTTCGCCGAGTCGCACCAGCTTTGCTGCAACGAGTCTTGTCTCATATAGTTGAAACTGTAGCGGAAGAACTTGCAAGACTTATGTCGTGTGTTACTCAATTTCGACCAGCCGGCATCGTTCAAGCACGAGCTGATATCATACTTCTTCGAAATGCTTTACGAAGTTATAGTACAACGAGAGCAAAGTAATAATCTATTTGTTCATTATTGACTCGTAATCATTCAGATAAGAAGTGTACTAATCGTTTGTTTTGTTCGATAGGAACTTCTTTGATGAAGCTCTAGACGCAATACCGCAACCTGTTAGCAAAGACGACCGACTGCGAATCGATATGTTGTTATCAAAAGTGGCAACGTCAATGCGTTTGCAATTATCGTGTCTTGCCGGTGATACAACAAATAATACTCCTATACTAATTGCCGATCCTAATCGTGTCACTACTGTATAGATTAATATAATTTAAAAGTCTAAGTAAGTATTTATTCTATATATTTTGATATTGTTACCTTTATCTTATCGTTACAGTAAGTTTCTTCATTTTAGTCCGCACATAATTTACTATCAATGAGAAACAAATACAGGTGGTACAAGAGAAAATAAAATTGTAATCTTTTTAATCGTGTTTCTTTATCAACTGTAAAACACCAGCGTCCGCGGATAATAATACAGTGTCCCCTAAAAATTTTTTTATAGTGTG
>SHCU01000005.1:408838-430007 GCA_004307685.1 Ceratina australensis
CCTACTCATGTGAGACCGTATGCGCAAGAAATCTTAGCCAATTTAATTGCAGTTCATGCGGAGGTATTTCTCTCAACCGCTTTCACACAAATAATTATAAATTTAAATTTACTATATTTTTTATTTCTTACAGGTTCGCCGAGTCGCACCAGCTTTGCTGCAACGAGTCTTGTCTCATATAGTTGAAACTGTAGCGGAAGAACTTGCAAGACTTATGTCGTGTGTTACTCAATTTCGACCAGCCGGCATCGTTCAAGCACGAGCTGATATCATACTTCTTCGAAATGCTTTACGAAGTTATAGTACAACGAGAGCAAAGTAATAATCTATTTGTTCATTATTGACTCGTAATCATTCAGATAAGAAGTGTACTAATCGTTTGTTTTGTTCGATAGGAACTTCTTTGATGAAGCTCTAGACGCAATACCGCAACCTGTTAGCAAAGACGACCGACTGCGAATCGATATGTTGTTATCAAAAGTGGCAACGTCAATGCGTTTGCAATTATCGTGTCTTGCCGGTGATACAACAAATAATACTCCTATACTAATTGCCGATCCTAATCGTGTCACTACTGTATAGATTAATATAATTTAAAAGTCTAAGTAAGTATTTATTCTATATATTTTGATATTGTTACCTTTATCTTATCGTTACAGTAAGTTTCTTCATTTTAGTCCGCACATAATTTACTATCAATGAGAAACAAATACAGGTGGTACAAGAGAAAATAAAATTGTAATCTTTTTAATCGTGTTTCTTTATCAACTGTAAAACACCAGCGTCCGCGGATAATAATACAGTGTCCCCTAAAAATTTTTTTATAGTGTGACATTCATCATTTTGTTTTTTTTTTTTTGCTTAGAAAAGAATGTTGCTGTTTACCTGTTTTGAATAGCTGTGTAGCTTTCTTAGACCCAACTATGCAGGGAAGTCCGTATTCTCTAGCTACCACAGCTCCGTGACTAATAAGTCCTCCCAGTTCCGTAACAATACCGCTTAGTAATGGGAAGTATGGGCTCCAAGCAATATCAGTGGAACGAGTGATTAGAATATCACCTTGTTGTATATTCCTGGCATCTGCCAAATCAGTGATCACGCATGCTCTGCCCAAAATAGAACCACCACATACGGGTGTTCCCTGAACTGTTACAGAGTCTTCATTGATGGTCACATCTAAGTCATCCTAAATGGCAAACATAACTTTATAATGTTTGTAAAAGAATATTATTGTAAAAAGAATTTCATCAGCGATACCTTCTCAGGAATTGGCATTCCAGTACTCATTTCTGGATATCTTAACTCGTAGACGCGAGGAAAGATTCTTTTTCTTCGAAACGCTCTGAAAATAAGAGCAATACAAAAATTGAAAAGTATAGTATACTTGGAAATAATTTATAATATAACATTTTTTATATTACTTTTGCACGAGTGTAGTACTATGATCCTTTAATATTTGTCCTATCTCATCGTTCGTTAAGAAAAATATTAAACTTTCTTCGGGCAAATATCCTTCCGAAACCATCAACTTCCCTAGTCTTCTATAAGCCAATCTGAATCTATGTACAATATCTACAAATATCGCTTTCGTCAATTCTCGACGTACTACAGCTTTTCTAGAATGTGGGATGGTTTTTTTTAAAATCCATTTGGTAAGCGATGATTTTGGCGTCTTTAATGATGCTATCGTATTCTCTGCTGTCAGTACTTTGTTTGAATTGCTTCTATCAGTAGTGTTCATCATCATCTAAAGAATATATATAATCGATTTCATTGCGAGACCTTTACATATGATTAAATAATGTACTATACCTGAAGCGTGGTAATAAGATTCTCGGGTTTAAGGGACCAGGGTTCTGATAAGAAGTCCATTTCTTGAATACACCTATGACCATGAGTTTTGAGAAGAATATCCAGTTGCTGAGCAGCAATCGGACAATTAACTTTTAACCAATCAATGGCTTTGAGGGGATCTATCTTTTGAAATTCCTCATCTTTCTCATATTTCTTAATACAGTTCACTATTTTTTTAAGACCAGTTACCACTTCACCGCTAACGATATCACTGCAAGAGCCTAACACAAGTGCGATATCGGAAAAATGGTCTGACACCAAGTCCTGGTAGCCTTTTGTTAGCAACGATAATACGAACATTTGATAAATGATACTGACTCTTGATGTGTGCATGTGACATGCTCCAACCTGAGAGCAATTCGTAAAACAATATTAAATAAAATTCTCTTTTGTTCCCAGTTTTAAAATACTCACTATTCTGAACTTGTCTAATTGCTGATTAATTTCATTATACAGACTGTAAGCAGTATGAAAATCATCCGCGTTTAATACTATAGATTCACGACACTTTTTAGCAGTTTCTTCGATTTCGCTATTTTTCATAGCATCTTTCGCCATTCCATAAAGTAGATAAAAACCATGAAAACCAGTAAATATACCGTTTCTTTCGCAAGCGATCTTATGAATTTCCGGTGTTATTACAATATTTCCACAAATAGCTACGTCAGCAACTTTGTTCATAAGGACCACCTTTTTACCAGGTCGCGGTAAGAACATCTATAATAACAATGTATTTTTTAATATATATCCCTTCCTTTTGTCTGGTAGTTGTAATGCAACTCACATTATAATAATTCATAGCGCATCTCATACCCACGATATGAAAGTAGTTACTTGCCGAAGTTTGAAACACGTTAGCTACTTCCGAATTAAATATATTCATCACGGTAGAAATTGTTAAGGGTGACACCGGATTCGGAAATACTTCGCCTACATTGGCAAACGTTATTATATCTATGTCGCTGGGAACACATGAATCGCTTTCATGTATCAACTCAAAATCTGTCCATGTGTATAAGGTAGTGATAGGTCGAGCTTGGAGCAAATAAATACTTTCATTGATTATTGCCCACTCAGCGTCTCTAGGACTACCGAACAAATATTCTAAATTCACCCCTATAGCTGCTAGGCGCAACGATAAATGTTCCGATAAACACACTATCTCCTTCTCTTGATCATTCAATTCAATTGTAATTACTCCGTTATCACCTGATAGTATTTTTTCCCTTTTATTTCCTACTATTGAACTTTTTATACTTAATTTATCATTCCAGCTTCTATGAACAGTTATTGTATCTGGCTCAACTGTTGCAGATACGACAGACTAAACAAATTAATTTCAATTAGATATATGTAATCTACAAATCAAGCATTATATGTACCTCTCCTAATCCGTAATTGGCCGTGATAATAATTTCCGAGGGATCACCAGTGGTCGGATGCCTGGTGAACATAACACCAGCAGCATCAGCATTTACCATCCTTTGTATGCACACCCCCATAGACGTTTTTATACACATTCCATGCTGTTTTCTAGCACGTGAAGTAATTTACATCAGCATCTTGAATTTATCATGAAACTGAATTATAGTATGTCTTTACCTGTATCTGACGCTTTGATTTGAAAATAAACTTGCCCAACATTTGGCTACACTCTTAATAATATTGTCCACACCATGGATACCAAGATATGTTGAATTTTGACCAGCTGCTGAAGTTTCTTCGCTATCTTCGCCTACGGCGCTAGATCTGATCGCATATTTGTACAGTTCCTTATTATCATTTTCTGATTCCAAATCTTTTACTGCTTTTATAATTGCATTCTTCACTTCATCAACAATAGGAGTCGATTCGATAATTTGCATAGCATCTTCGCAATGTTTCTGAAAATCGCCATCGTTCTTTCCAACACTAACATTTTCGATCTCGTCAATTATTTTTTTCAATTTATCATGAGAGCGTAATTGCAATTCAAGAGCAAAAACAGTTACACAGAATCCTTTCGGCACGATAAAATCTGCATTCTTGATGGAAGTTAACATAGCCAGTGAAAATCCTTTTCCACCAACAATGCTCTCATTCTGACATTTTCCATCATCAAATCGGATGACGTAATCAGTTCTTTGCACGTAGGTGTTAATGGGTTTTAAAAATTGGATTTGTAGATGTGTCTTCTCTTCTCGCGGTCCGTCATAAGGACACTGCAATTGTAGTAATCCAGTGCCAGATATTCCATTCACATCTAACTTTACAGTAATAATTTTAATTAACCAATCCCATGGTTGACCATAATAAAATTTAATCGAATTACCAAACTTCACAGAAATGTTGTATCGTTTATTATTCGCTAAAAGATGATGTAAAGATTACTTATAAATTCTTTTCTTTAATATGCTGCCTGTATATTAATCTTAATTTACCTATAAACCACGTTTTGTACTCCATGTTATTGTTAAATTTAATATTTTTGAAGTCAGATAATTTAAGTCCTATTTTATTAATCGTGCGAATTTCTCCGTTATGATCACTAAACTGTCCAAACTGTATTCTGAAATTAAATGCTTTGTTGGCAATGTGACACTCAATTATAATATGCCTCTTGACTTACTGAGAAAAGCTGCGTTTTGTACTACTCATGTCGAGATAAAACATAGCCCCATATGACAGTACTCCGAGCAACGTAGCTGATTCATTAAATACATAAGATTCGGCCTTTCCGTAACGATGCTGATGAAGACCACGTAAGTACAGCGTCGAAATAGATCGATCTTTATATGTTATTTGACCAAGCATAGATCCCCACTGATCACATCCTGTGTATTCTAATAGTTTTCTGCAAATATTGATCAGAAATAGAGAGATAATTTGATGACAATATTTTTATATCACTTTTTCACTTCATACATTTTATTTATCCATTCGGAACTTCCCCATGATTCGCAAGCTAACGCTTCGGCGTGCAATTTTGTGCTCCAATCTTCTGGCCATCTTAAAAGTTGTGTATGCGCGATAAATCTAAGAGACATATACATTTTATTAACTGATATTTCAGTGTATAAATTATAGTTTCTGATTAATTGATAGTGTATTTATTACATGAAATTCAAGCGAATATGTTCGATATTATCGTCGCTGCACTTGTCGCCACGAGTCAAATTCCACAGCATGCCATTGTAAATTATCCTCCAACGTTTCTGAAGTTCCAGAAATTCGATTTTCAGGCCCGCAGCTGTCCATTCTTGGTTCAGGCCAGTCGTCAATGTAGCGTTTGGGTAAGCTACAAAAATTTTTGATTATCCCATATTCTAATAAAGAAATGCTACGCAAATAATAAATATTTCATAGTACCAGGCAAAACATATACTTGTCCATCAGATGTAGTAAGTTGTAGTGATACTTCCGCTACCTTGGATGCTTTGTGAGTAAATTTAACATACAAAGAGTTTCCTTTTTGGTCTGTGGCATAAAAAAATACACTGTTGCTACCCTGTATTATGTAAAAAAATCGTATCAGTAATGTAGAAACTCTAGTTTTTAATCTCGTCAGATAAAGAGTACATATACATACATTTTTATCCTCAATTTTTGCATTTGTCATATACTTCTTTTGACTTCGCGAGCTCTTTTCTTGTCTCTTGTTCTTTTTAATACAGTATTCTGCCCACCAACGTTTCAAAAGGAAATGTATATCTAAACATAGTTACAATTAGTAAGTTCATTTATTTATATGATAACATAAGAATACTCACTTGATCCATTTTGATCCAGATGAGATATGTTCTCCTCTTTCCACTTTTTGTTAATCCAAAAATACAACCAGATAGTAAGGAACAACGAAAACAAAATCTGAATGATGAATAAAATGTCTGTCATCCTGAAATGTATCTTCTAACAGGTGATGAACACAAATATTCTGTTAAAACAAATAGACAAGTCGGAATAAAATCTTTTATCTCTGCGTGTTATATATATCATTAATATCTATAATTATCATGAATTACCTAGCACTGTCAATAAAGATAAAATAGATTGAATTTGGATTTAAAAGATTAGCTTGTAAAACCGCGATATGATCTCTGATAATGTTTTATTACCACATGTATATTGTCACATATTCGTTACTTAATTTAAACTTCCAGCATTTTATTGCAAATCGAGTCTCTAAAACGCTTCCAAAAGCGCAACGGAAAATATACTGCCATAATGCCAGATAGATCATTCATCATCTACTATAAGTGACATAAGAGTATGAATTGCAAATGACCTTGGTAAATATTTGCAATGACGTAAGAGCGTACCTGATCCGTAATCCGCAATCCGTGTAACAAATTTCTCTCTTGATAATCAAGTTTTACGAGATGAATTATGAGATAATATAATAATAAAAAAAATTATTCTGGGATATTTTCTAAGTATGATATGTTTTTCATATCAAATTGTCTTACTTGATTTTAAGGAATTCAGTATGATAGCTCCAAATTACATTGCTTGATAAGATACTGAAAATCTTCTTTATCAGTTTTACAACACACGTACACTTTACTTCCAAAATCTCAACCATACTTAATGTAAGGTGTAAATGAGAAAATGTCTTTCATTCCAGATCTTTGTATCAACAAGTTTCTATTTTTTTTCTAAGATATTATAAAATATTGATAACTCAGTTCTTTTCAGGAGGAATGTAAGTACATAACAAGATAATACTTTCAAAATCGTATCAAGACTACAATATTTAGGCGTAATCTGTTAAATGAACAGTCATTAGGAATGATTTTTCGCGCACACAGTAAGAGCAATAACCAAGATACTCAATAAGTATACTTCATTCCGTTTTTTTATTCGCATTGCCAGTATCAAAAGATGCTTCAGTAATACTGTCCATATCTGGACGAGATTTATCTACCGGATACAGCCTATGAACGAGAAACACTTGTTAAACGACAAAGCTAACAAAATTAAATAGAAACTTAGGACTTACCATCTTTGATAGAGGTAAATAAGAAATACCGCGTCATCTCTGAAACAAGCTATTCTGTGCGCAATCGGTGTAGAGATAATGAATGCAAAAACATCGTCGATAAATGTATTAAATGCTTTATACATAAATGTTCTCCATGGTAAGTATGCTACGGATTTCAGTTTATAATTTACGAAAAGCTGGGGAAGCATGAATAAAAATCCAAATGCGTAAACTCCATTTACTATTGAACTTATGCTCCAAGAATACCAACTGGAATTCAAGTCATCATACTCTTAAATATCTCTATACAATGTGCGGAATAAATGTAATTATATTACATATATTACATACCTTTTGTGAGGTTGATAAAGTAAGGAATAAATTGCACCTCCAATAACAATGGGATATAGTAGGTAACTTAAGTAACGCATACTCTCTGCATCATATTCCCGCGTCTTTATTTCAGTTACATTACTGTTATCCTTCTTCAATCTTAGCCTTAATACCTTCTTCAATTTCCACATCTATTAAAAGAAATATAGATGTTAGATACATTTATTAAAAAAATTAAAAAATGAACTTTTGCATGTGTACCTCAATAATAGATTCAATACCGGTGGGAATAAGAACTAGCCAGGATGATCCTTCGTCCAATAAATAAAGGAAAATAACAGTTTGGCTAAATCCTCGCCATATGACAGTCCATTTACTCAGCCCAGCGAGATTATCCTTTTTTCTCCAATAACTTACATCGTTTTTAAAAGCAAGAAAATCAAACAGCAGCTATAATGACATAAAATATGATTGATTTATGCTTCACTCGTTTTAGTGTTGTCTCTTACAATACATACATGTATGGTTGCAATAAAGAAAGTTCCTCCAAGGATATATATATTAGTGTCAGCAAAAATCCCTTTGACCTCATCTATATCTTTATCAGAAAATCCAAAATTTTTCAAATTCTGCATAGTATCTTCCACATGTAATAATAATCTTAACTTTCCAATAGAAATTGGTGAATATTGCAGTGTAACATTAACAGTCTTATTTTGAGGGGTAATTTTTATTAAGTCACGTTGTCTAGTTTGTAGAAAATCACAGGTCATTATTGGCAAATATATTCTGCCTTTAACTCTGAAAAAAGATAGTGTAGATAGAATAGGTTGCATGCAGTTAATATCTAAAAATTCATCAATTTGCAGATAATATTTACATACTTTAAATGATTTAAAAGTTCCATCGGTATACTGTCAACAGGAAATTTTACATTATCTGTCATTATTGTAAATGTTACATAACTTTTAATATGAGTAACCGGAGTTACTAAATTTTGCCTCTTCTTTTCAGCATCTTCATTCTTTTCACCCAATAAATTGAAAGCTTCTGCTTCGGGAGTTTTATGTTGGGTCATTTTAATGATTACATATGATACATAAGATTCCTAAAAAGAAAGTTTGATTCATAAATTAAACTAAATATATACCTGATATCAGGTACTTAAAGTATACCTTTAATAGATCATTCTTTCTATATTTCTTAGAACTTGGCGCAACAATGATATGAAAAAACATCGTTCCATTATTTCGAGTCTTTTGCGGGACATCCACAGTTAATGGGCTGGAAGTACAATGTTTAAGCATAAGACAGTAAAGAGCCAATGAGTTGTTAAATATTATGAAACTTATACTCACAAACTACCTGCATGCGTGTAATTAAAATTTTCATTTGAATATACAAATTTGAGTTGTCTTTCATTAGGATATTTATCAGTGGAACTATAAACTTGCAACTGCAATTGAGGTTTTTGACTCAGATACGATGTAAGACATGATTTGCCTTCCTCGCAGGTCGGTGACACAAACAACTGAGACAAACTATATATCGTATAAACGATGTAGGCCAGAAATACTTTTGTTAAAAACAGGTTAAATGATGGCCAACGCATCTTTGTAAATTATTATCGAGATGTCATTGACATTATTGCTTCTATAAAATCACACCGAATCTCGCCGTACGGTATACGTAGCTTGTTGCGTGGCGTACAATGTCATATGCAAAGCAAAACAGTAACTACAATTTTCTACAATCTGATACATTTGCCTACGGTGATCTGATTCATTGACATATTGTCATCATCGGGATTTTGTTAGATGCAATAACAACAAAAATTGGTACTGAACAATGTTAAAAAACAATAAAATCTTTTATAAATTAAGGGTGCCCTGGAGCGACGTGGGAACTCCGAAATGCTTTTGAAGACCTCACGCGGAGAAATTGAGAAACTTATAGAAAAGGATAGGCTGATCCTTGTCTCTCCTGTATTGCTCTCGCGGAATCCGAGCTAAAAATCCCCTTTAGCCGTCTCGTGGCTATCAGGACGGTAGCGTAGCAATTTTGGACGGTGTTCGCGCTTATAAGTTTTAATAAATTCCCATGCAAACTGATATTTATGAATGAATATATTTGTATATTTGATGAATTATATTTTTTATGCTCAAGTCATTCGAATCTACATCATTACGTAATATTTTATCCATCTTTAAAATTACATACAAGTGAATTATAAATATTTCGACTGATGAATGATATTGACAATGTTAATGTCCATGAATATGGGAGGGCTCAGAGGCTGTGACTGTATAGCCCGAACAAAAGATGTTAATTAATACAAAATTTATACAAAATTTGTATAATAGTGGGCCACGAGGTCTGAACGAACAGTAAATACGTACACAAACTGACCTGCGCATAGCCTGGGATTTAGGGATTTTGCACATATAAGTAAAAGATATAGCATATAGCCTGACTTCACTGGTTTTGCAAAATTTCATAAAGTAGGGTGTCGGGAGAACAATATATATGCATATGTGCATATATATGTATAATTGATAATAAATAGAGTCCCTCTTAAAATCTCGAACATCACTTGAACATCGACTGACACTGGCACAATTATAGTGGTCCAGAATTCAGACCATGTTGCATTTGTTAAAATAATGTAAGACGAATTACATTTGAAGTGTTATTACATTTATGTTGTTACTATTATAGCAATAATAATGAGTAACCAATGGAAAAGATATCTCTTCTGGTTTGCCCAAGAACACATTGATTTTCGTATAGCTGTGAGTAATAGTAAAATTAATTATTTAATTATAAAACTGTAGATCCTTATGGAAAATCTTTTCTCTAAATGTTTAACTATTATTCTTTCAGGAGATGGAATCAATTCTTACTATGCTTGGTATAAATATTTATATCCATCCTAGATTAAAGGAACAAGTAAGAAAGTGCAATTATCGTGTTGTCTAATATCCATTTGGTATAACTTAATGTAATTGTTATTTATGATAATAATATTTTGTTAAAGCCTTATTGGATAGTTCACTTACCTTCAGAGAACATAGCTTACAACATTGCAAGCAGAGCAGTTTGTATACGTTTTTGTTTGGATCTATGGGCTAACAGTAAGAAAGTAGAAGATTTACATAGTAAGTTAAGGAATTATCCAGTTGCAGAAATTAAAAGATATTTTGGCCCAGAAAATTCTTTCAAGGTAGTGGTTGAAACGTTTTGCAAACATTTTTCACAGAGTGAAAAAGTAAATAAAATAGAAGTAGGTGTACTTGTCTTAAAATTGAATGCAATATTTTTGCATTATATTAAATTTTATTTTGTATTACAGTCTTTCAGTTATTTGCCACTAGAAGGACCAGTGAGGCTGAATAATCCAGATACAACATTATGTTACATAGAATTTTATGGTTTGAATCCTAATAACATTCCTGAAAAACCTTACGACTTATTTTTTGGTAGATGGGTAAGTACTTTTCTTGTAACTCTATTTTATACTTAGAATTCCTTTATAAGAAAATTGAAAAAGAACACAAACATTCACGTACTATAACATACTTTTAGATTACAACTGGTCAAAGGGATTTAATTCGAAAATTATCATTAAAAACAAGAAAATTCATAGGTAACACATCTATGGATCCTCAATTGTCATTAATAATGGCTAATCAGGCTCAAGTTCAAAAAGGAGACATTGTTCTTGATCCATTTGTTGGCACAGGATCATTGTTAGTTGCTGCTTCACACTTCGGTGGATATACTTTGGGAACTGATATAGATTTCTTAATGCTTCATGGACGTACGAGACCAAGTAGGATATCACAGAAGGTAAATATACTTAATCATTTTTTACGATTTCGATTAATAAAAGTTGTAAATAAACTGTTTAACAGATTAGAGAGAAGGATGAAAGTATTGCTGCCAACATGAGTCAATATGGAAAGATATCATATTATATTGATGTTGTAGTAGCTGACTTTTCTTATCCCTTATGGCGCTCAGATATGTGCATAGATGCTATAATTACGGATCGTGAGTATAATTATTATTAGAACGTTTATGAATTTATGGGAATTTTAAATATTTTAAAAAGAACGTGTCTGACTCTTCTTGGTAATTATAGCTCCTTATGGTATTAGAGAAGCAACAGAGAGAATAGGTACAACTAAAGTAAATCCAATAATCGAGGAACATCAAGCATCTTCTCACATACCATCAAAAATTGGATATGATTTGACCCAAATGTACAGTGATCTATTGATGTTCGCAGCTCAGCATCTTAAAATAAATGGCAGATTAGTATGTTGGTTTCCTCTGTTCAGGTAATGAATACTAATTTTTATCGGTACATACGCGGCAAGTAATCACTTTTATATATGATAGTTATATGAGAGAATTGAGTACCTTTTTTACTTGATTATAAAAAGTTGAAATAAGTAAGTGACTGTTTTTCAGAGATCAGTATTCAGAAAAACAGCTACCAACACATCCATGTTTAGAATTAGTAGCTAATTCGGAACAAGTACTTAGCAATTATACCAGCCGTAGACTATTAACTTACAAAAAAGTAAAAGATTTAAAGGTACGTACCAAATAGGAATATTGCAATGCATATTGTGCAAATAAAGAATCAATTTGATTGACTTCTTATTTTCTCTCTCAGGAATCAGACGATGCAACTTCTACAAATTTGATCGACTTTCGAGAAAAATATTTTGCATTAAGGAATGAAAGTCGAAAGGAAAGGCGAATGAAGAAAGCTGTAGAGAAAGCAAAAAGCAGAGAGCTTTGGGAACAGAATAATAAAAATAATAAAAAAACAATCACTCTCTAATTATTTTACGTGTAATAAACATTTATTTATATTCCTTCCAACTTGCATTTGAGGATATCATTTTTTCAATTGTTTTCTTTCATGTGATCAGACATGCAAATAATTACTCATTAAATTAGATAACGATGCTTCGTAATACCACATAGAAAATGATGATGTTCAGTCCAGTATTAAAAAAGTTTTTCTATATTAAAAGGTATTCTCCATATATAATCTTTTGCTCTTCACTGTTTTAAATATAAAACTTATCAGAAGATGCTATAATGTAAAGAAAATACATTAGAATTCCATTTGTGGAATTTAGTACTGCGTTTGTGTTTATACATATTTACTTAGATACTTGCATTATTTATGAAATCGATATTAATTGAATAGGCTAAATTTCTCCCTCTCTTGTTCCTTTATTGTTATTGTTATTATGTCACATTTAGGTCTATTTTTGTGTTGTACGTAGAATGCATTTTATTGTACAAATGTGTGTTTTTCACAGTTTAAATGCATACTCCTTATGCTTTATATAACAAATGATAAAAAATATTCGGAATGATGGTACGCGATATTAGTAAATTTATTTTATTCTTATTCTGTAGCTTCCTCTCTTCTGACTTGACTCCTAGCTCTTCCGCTTTACAACACATGAAAATAAGTGTTAATATAATTTCTTCGCCTGTGCCTCCTTATTGTCTCTGTAAAGAAAAAGTATGTACAATATGAAAGTACAGAATTGACTGACACAATAACAATTAAATCGTGATATAATAATTGTAAGTAAAAATAACATTAGTAATTACCGGTACATGCTGTACGCTAACAAGATGATCATCTGAATCGCGACGAACAATAAGAACATCGTTGTCGTTAAGCAGTTCGTCGTCGGACAGTCTGATTTCACAGTTCCCTTAGTATTTAACTGGCCAACGTCTCGTTTTATCGTATTAAGCCCATCTCGCATTTCAGAAATTAGCGACTGATAATCATATCCCATCTGCTGCACCTGGAAGATATATTAGTAACTTCTATCTATGACCAAGATAAACTGAAGAATTTTCACATATTTGCATCTAACTGTTTTAGGTTTTCATTGATTTTAATGATTTGTATATGCATATAACATGGTTAGATCTACAAACTATTATTAAAACTAGTATTTTATGTTATATATATGCCGCATGTTAATTAAGAAGAATGAGAAAAGCACCTGTGCAGTTGGAGCGCGTGCCTGGTTATTAATAATTGTGTCAACTTTCACGTACATATCTTTCACAAACGATTCTACCTCTTTTGCTCTATTCATTAGAACGTTTTGATTTTCAAACAAAGTTTCGACTTCTTTACGTTTTATCGTATCAATTAGTTGTACTGCTTGCCCGCCAGGTTGGCCGGAAACTTGCACACCTATTAAAAAAAGTAAGTAATAAATGAAATGATATTTCGTAACATTCAATCATTTAAATATGCTATAAACTACGCATTTTACTGTTAGTACTTCATGTACCTTTTTCACTATACGTATTTTCACATTTAAATAAAAAGCTATTTTGAGTTAGCAAGTCTCTTACCACCGATTTGAAGCTGAGATATCAAACTCAACGATCGTTCCTGCCGTCCTACTATTTCATCTAACTTCCTGTTCAATTCGCGCAGCGCCTCGAACATTTGACTCTGGCCAGAGAATATCTGCCTCAGTTCCCTTTGATTATCGGTTTCAAAATATTCTTCTAACTCCTCTTTCTCTCGTTGCTCATTTGGATGATCTCTATTGAAAATTGTTAAACACTCTTAGTTCGTGATATTTAACGATTTTACCAAACACATTCATGGTACAATCACATATACAAAAGTGACAATTATCGATATTAATGGGAGTCACTAATTGTTACCTGCGGTATTCTTCT
Organism: Ceratina australensis; assembly: GCA_004307685.1. Lineage (NCBI taxonomy): Eukaryota > Metazoa > Arthropoda > Insecta > Hymenoptera > Apidae > Ceratina > Ceratina australensis. The sequence goes on from SHCU01000005.1 coordinate 422,736, forward strand.
TTCTGTAGCTCTAACTTCTTCTGATAGTCAATATATTCCTGACTAAGCTTTTGTTGTTCTTCCATGGATAATTTTTGCCCGGTTGAGCTGAACTGACCAGGTGGAATCAAGGAGTGCGTCAAAAAATGTGAAACATCATGATCATCAGCCAATCCACCTAGAAAAATATGTTGTATATGAAAGTAATATATTAAACAATTTTTCTTTCTTTATTATAAAATAGACATAAAAATTTGTTATTTACTTTTGTTCACAATTATTATAATTATATTATTGAAATTCATTTATTATTGATATAAACATCTTATTGATGTATTACTGTAAGAAACATATTATTGGATGTACATTAAGTCATTAATACAAATACTAACCAGTGGCTGCGGAAATGCCGAAATATCCTCCTTTTGGCAGGACAACATTATCAACTCGGAAACACATCTCATAATCTTGTTCATTGTTTGTCATGCCATTATGGAACAGTACCTTTAATTAAATCTAAATATTAAACAATGAATAAGCTTTTAAATTTCAGAAAAAGACAAAGAGAAGTGAAGATGCTATTGACAGATAGCAAAGTTTAAAATTATGATAAAAATTTAGGAACTGAATATTAAGCAAGCGCAGAGAAGAAAAAATGAAGTTAAAATTAAGATTTGGTGGATCAGTGAAGAAAAATAATGTATAATTTATATAACTTACTGTTAGTATGTTTTGATAATACTCAATTTTTGCCCTTGTTGCGAAAGGTTTATTACGGAAATCCCTCAAACAACCAGCAGCTAACTGCGTTGTACCATCACTGTACAAAATTTAACAATATTGTAGAATTATTTAATAAAGCTTAAAAAAGAAATAAATATACTTACTTGGAATGATCAAAGATCTTTGTGCCATCGTTGATCACTGCCATGATATATGGGTTGTTGTGCTTGTTATCATTATCAAAGGAATCAAAGAATATTCCAAGACCATTCCATTGATCTGAACTACCGAAAACTGTTCCATTGTAAGCTCCCTTAGAGCTGGTATACCAGAATGCCAAACCATCAGCTCCTATTCTTCCCCTTCCTGTTATTCTGAATATGAGCTCGACTTCCCACCAGTCAAAATTCACTGGTTGCTTTACCCAAATAGCACCTATACATACATAGAACAAAATTTAAAACATATCTTAGAAAATGATTTTGCATAAAAGATTGCAAGTCTAATTATCAAACATATTTCATTATAATTTTTAGATAACTTCTCTTACCTTTTTGACTTCTCAGCGAGGGAGCAACTCGAACGTTCTCCGCGCTGGCAATCGCATCTGAAGTGAACGAATAAAAGTATAAATAAGCATTTACAGGTATCAATGATAGCTCAGGCAATTCTGTTAGATAAATATTATAGTTCTATTCATGAAAATGCTCGTAAGCATAGAGTTTGATAAGAATTATTGTTTCTGATATAAATATTAATTAAGTTTATTTTAAATAAAACAATACCCGGCCGGGGCAAAGTAACATACGGTAGCATCTCCCTAAGGTTAGATCACAATGTTTCACTTACTTCCACCGTACTCCCAGAACGGTACGCTGCCATCCTTTTGCGCTAAGTACGGTGGCTTGAAGGAGTACTTATACTCAAATTTAGCATGTGGCGTTTGCCCTAAATCGGCGTAAATATAAGAGAACACATGAAATAATAAGAGCCACCTCACCTCAGCGGCCATCTTCATCTTTGCCAATCTTTACTGGTAAAACCGATGAAACCAGAGATGCGCAATCGTGGGACTTACTGTCACTAGGGGGATTAAGTGCGCATACGCGGCTAACGTCATCACCTGTGCGCAATCGTAAAATGGAAATGAAATTGGTTCACCACGTGTTGCACATTTCAAAATTAAACGTTCGAAACCAACGATATTTTATAAACCTTCATGCTTTGCAAATGTCATTTTTCTCAAGAGTCTGTCGCTTTAACAAATATGAAAGATTACGTAAGAGTACATTTAAGGTTGTAAATGTTAATATTCAGTATATAATTAAGTCAGGTGGCGGCATAGGTATGTACAGATCTAAGGGGGAGCTAAAAGAGGGTGCTATATGGGACACCGGGATCTGACCCAAGTTACCATTTCAAAAGGAAATTCAGTTGACTAGACGAATTCGAAGAGAGAACATGTTGAATCGACGCGGCGGGTCAACTTAATATCGATTCAAACACGTCATATCTTTCCTACGGTTCTCTTGACCAACATTTATTTTCTAACTAAATCTGTGCCGAGGATTTTGAGAAGAACCCCGGTGTTGCCAAGGTATGTATTCATGTTAGTTTATACAGGTATTTAGTATAGTTTACTTTTTAAATTTACGTTAGCGATGGGTGATGATAAAAAAATTTCGTTGTTAGTCAGTCTTTGTTATATGACCTTCATCGAATTGTAATCGTAAATCAAGAAGACAACAATCAATTTTGAATCAGCACTGGTAATCCATCGCAGGATTAGGACAAATTATTCTGGGACGGAGTACCGTTATTTAGTAGGGTACATTATGTCGATCTTACATCATTACACGGTTCTTCAATAAAGTTTCCGAGAAATTGGATTCTAAATTTCGGGCTACTGGATTTAAGTAGAAAACTGTTATATTCACGACAAACGCGAAACTATCGATCTTTGATCCTTGGTGTTACGCGATATAATTGTAATTCCGAGATATTTACTACAATTTCAGGTCTTCTAATTAGCATTGAATTTTGAAATTGAAATGGAACTAACGTACGATGATCAGCAAATACATTTTGAGTTTGCCAGATCAGCCGCGTATGTTTATATTCTTGTTTCTATTAATATTGTAGAAGTGCCCTTCAACAGGTAATATCGAAGTTTTAACAGAAGTGAAAGTATTTATTTGTCCGTTTGTGTCCTTCCTAAATTGTTATTGAACGTTACGGTTGTTGATCGTTGAAGGATCATTCGGAATACGGAAAGGTTTCTAATGTATTTCAATCGATTAAAGCTTTAACGTGAGTTAGCTAAAAGACTCAAATCTCATTTTATTACACCTCTAAGAAATAATCAATTAATTGTAATGAATAAATATCCAAATATTCTGTCACAAACATCTAGAAACAATAAAAGAATTATTAGGAGATATCGTAGTTTGGTATTTTGGTGTCGTTCATACATGTTCTTAACGAATTAGAGTTCGATTCCCAATCTCTACCGCGGAGACTAAAAAAATTCCTAAGTCAATCTTTCGGCAAGGAACAGAGAGACAAGCAACTACACAGTTTTTTCCAGTCGTATTTGTATACGTTTCTTTCTTCGGCAGATGTCCACGAGTACAGAGCAGCCTGCGCAACGCGGTCGTTCAAGGGCGTGTTCGTATAGCACCACCTCATCGGAACGGGGCAGCGCGAACTCTCGCGATGGCTCGCAATCTCCCGAGATTTTTAACATCGATTCATTATTTACTGATACGGAGCAAAACGTACGCATCGACGCTACCACATCGAAGGTCAACGACAGCGATAAAAATTTTCCCACTAAATGCACCGTTTGCAGCGATCAAGCCCATGTTACGTGCTCACTCGGGGAATCATTGGTAATCGAATGCATCTGAAATAAATAAAGTCATCCAATTTTTATTAGATTTTAATTGAAACTGAACTTTCAGAATTTGCTCGAATCGGATATTGAGGACGAAAGCTGTCTACGCATCCCCGATTTCCTAAAAGATATACTGGAGTTACCTTCTTGTAAAGTACATCCCGATGCAGACAAATTGTTCTGTCATACTTGTAACAGGCAGCTCTGTAGAGAATGCGGTATTCAACAGCACGAAAATCATGTCTCGAAAAACCTCGCGGAGTTCGCAGAAGATGTTCAAGCTCAAGCACAGTTAGCATTAGACGAAGTGGGGGATGGAATCGCAGCACACAAGGAAGAGCGCGATGCGACAGAAGTAATTCGTCATATTTACGAAATTCCAAAGAATGATTAGATTCTCTAAATCAATCTGCTAATTTATTGTACAATTTCTTTTAATGTTTACCTACAGCTAGCACAAGAAATGATAATACATCAATCGAAACAAACAGAAGCAGATGTAATAATGACCACGGTAAAAGCAACTTCCATATTAGAGGCCAGACAGAAACAACTATTAGCCAACATTCAGAAGGCTAAACAAGAACAATTACCTGCCCTGAAATCGGCATGCAACGCCGTGAAGAAGAAAATAGATCGTTTGTCTTTTCTCTGCGACTTACTTACCAGTGCCACAGAATTGGATCCCTCAGAAGATCATCCCTTATGCTTATCAGTCATCACAGACATAGCTTCAGCTGAGGTACTTAAAATAAAACATTTATATTTGCTGGACAACCCCTATTGAAGTTTACTACCTTAATACATTCCATAATGTTCTCTTTAATTTACTTTCAGATTGCTGAAAGTGAAGAACCTCCTCCATCTCTATCAGCAGACGATGAATACTGTATTGAATTCAATGAGATACAGAACAATCTTCAAAAAGCCGTAGCAAAATTCGGAGAGTCTATTGATAGCACGGCAGGTACTATAGGCGATCGAAGGCAGCAAAGGAAATGTGCTAGGACGAATATGTACGACGATTTCCACAGTGATCTGTGGCCGTTACCACCAGTTCCACCACGAAGAGAAATTACCCCGACGCACAGTTTTCCTGTTACGATTCGAATGTATCAGAATTCCGAACAACCGTTGAAGCCATTCAAGATCATCGGTACCGGTGGCGACGTCCTTGATAATTTATGCCGGCCTTGGGGTGTTGCTTGTGATCAGGAAGGGCATATAATTGTTGGTGACATGTCGAACAATCGTATACAAATATACCAGCAGGACGGCAGTTTCGTGAGGAGGTTTGGTTTCCTTGGCACAGCTCCGGGGCAATTCCAACGGCCAGCTGGTGTTGCAGTCGACGCTCGGCGACGAATTATCGTCGCGGACAAAGATAATCATCGAATACAGGTGATGAAAATTTTTGAGACCGGAACGCAGTAGACGGATTTAAATACAGACGCTTAAATATTTTCTCTACATTTCTTTTAGCGTCTATGAAAATTTTGAAATTGGCAATGGTTTTGATAGTTGTAGTAAAAATTAACACAAATAAAGATGCAACAATTTTATTCTGCTAAACATATTTTCTGTTATAAAATAATTTACAAATTAACAAAGCTTAAACCTAATCACGAATATAATCTTAAAATTTTCTCATTTTACAGATATTCACCATGGAAGGTCAATTCCTGCTAACTTTCGGGAAGAAAGGTATGCTCTGTGGTCAGTTTAACTATCCATGGGACGTGGCAGTTAACTCCAAATGCGAAATAGTCGTGTCTGACACGAAGAATCATCGAGTACAGTTATTTACCGCCGAGGGTATTTTTCTTCAAAAGTATGATTACGAGACCAAGGAGAACGCGTGGGAGCCTTTCGATTGTCCGCACGGCGTGGCGTTCACTACCAAGGGAAACGTTATAACTACGGACTTCAATAATCACAGAATTGTTACAATTAATAGTGATTTCGAGGACTTGCAGGTATTCCGGTGCAAATCCAGTAGTTCCTCGAGACCCTTTCGAAGACCACAGGGTATCGCGGTAGATGACGAAGGCAATGTCGTATTAGCCGATTCAAAGCATCACAGAATACAGGTATTTAATAAAGATGGATGTCTACAATGGATGTACGGTAATCATGGGACAGGTGAATCAGAAATGGACCGGCCAGCCGGAGTCGCATTATGTCCCGATGGTAGAATTGCAGTTGTCGACCTTGGTAACAATCGGGTTCTCATCATTTAATTGATCGAATTCGTCGTTCACGAATATTTAGCAACTCATACAAGTTGTCTAATAGAAAATGAATCAATTTCTGATTTAGTCACAAAAATTTATTTACTGAATTTATTTTCCTATAATTTTAAATGGTGACTTAAACCAGCGATTAAACTAGAAATTTGAAGCAGAAATTAAGACGTTTACTATACCTGGTATACGTACGTAAATTACTGTGACTGGATTCAAAGATATCTCAGTATTATCGAATTTTAAAATGTGACAAATATGGTGTTAACCCGTAATATTATTTATTCAAGTTGCCCCGTCTGTTTCTTGACGAAAAATATATGTTGACTGCATAGTTGCCGACGTAATATTTATATTCACTTCTATAACATTTTCTAAGGCTATGCAGGTTTTGCCTGAATGGGAATAAACAAACAAATTTCTATAACATTTTCGTTTATTATTATTGATTCTTTTATGCCACTAGAATCACATCAATCTTGTCTCGTGATACTTTCTAAACTTCTTTTTAAAGTGGTCGGACTGAAAAATTTTAAGGGATCGAATTCGAAGATATTTAGTAATTTATTGGAATATTAATAATCCTCATAGGACAATAACGAAAATAGGTTCAAAATTTATTATTACAAAGATAGATTTATTACAATTTTTGCCTGTCACGTCATCTTATAAATTGTTTGTACATCATCTTTTGCTAACAATAGTCTATATTCGCATTTTACATACTTCAGTTTAGAAATTATTGTTTCATATACTTAAGTAGATTTAAATATATGTATAGATATAAACCCTCGTACACATAATCCCAATTGACCATATTTATCTTCTAGAAGATATTTATAGAGTTCAATTGAATCTATTTCTTAGAACATCGATTTTAGATAATATCATTTTACAGATAGATAATTTCACATTATATAGTGCAATAGATTAAATGTAGAAGCACATGTTGAAACAAGAATCCGAGAAACAATAGGCTAAAACAAGAATCCGAGAAACAATAGGCTAAAACAAGAATCCGAGAAACAACAGACTGGTTAAAACAAGAATCCGAGGAACAATAGACTAGTTAAAACAAGAACCCGAGAAACAATAGAAACAAGTGTCAAGCTTTAATGATTCTCTCTAAATAGAAGTACTCTCTTCATCTCTGTCAGTACCATGAATCCATTCTATACAATGCTATTTTCCAGCTTTATGAAGGAGAAGGTGGCGATATGCTAGCTTTGTCAGATACATGTTCTCTAGCCCGTATATTGAAGGACAAACGATATCTATCGGTATCCTCATTTGGCTTTAGCCGCGTACTCCGTCTGTCAGGTATACGTTCAGCGCTTGCCCCAACGATCATAGCCCTTTAAATCGTCCCTCGATGTCCGGACCGCACTTTGCCTTCATATCATCCCATTTAAATGAATGAATATAGAAAGC
>SHCU01000005.1:430724-452202 GCA_004307685.1 Ceratina australensis
ATAGTTGAATTCTGTTTAATAAACGAATAAAAACGAATCTTCTTATTTTTATTTCTCGACCCTTGACCAGGTGACCAAATGACCAATCCTGAGAGTTATAACATCGGGTCAGTGGTCAACCACATTGAAATAATCTCAAAAATATCGAAATCAGAACAAGAGGTATGAGAATTGGAAGCGGTAGCATTTACGATAATGTCAACAAACAGTTCTCGAGTCAGTCTCTGCTTGACGATCGTCGGCGGAGGTTCTTCCTCCCTTTTCCCTTCCTTTTGCGCGCGCGCGCGTATGTGTATGTGTGTGTGCCGCGGTATGCGTATGCGTATGGGTATGAGGGTGTGGCTTATTTGTATGCCTTCCATAATNATCGGCTGGTGGTTCAGATCACTCTCACGCTGGGGCATGGTTCATCCTCGTGCAGGGTCCTGCTCGACTCGAACACTGTTTACCCGAGCAGAATCTCACTTTTGCTCTCAAGCGTTTCGTTAGACGCAATAGCTTCAATTTTTATTTGCAAGTAGAGTCAATAGTATTTAGAGTTTTGTTCGCTATACCGTACAATAGTTTTTCCCATGTTCGACCGTATGATAGAGCGGCAATTTGTCAAGGAAGGGGTTGGCGGGTATTGCCCGCCGGCCGGGTCTCGATAGTAGTCACCTCCACGTGGTGACACCTGGGACGGTATCTTTTGCAAAGTCTAATATTTGCAAAAGGTACTAAGCTAAGAACTACTACTTAGTCTAAGAATTTCTGTATTTAAAATTGTATGTTACATTGTAATAATGAAATCGAATTTAACTTTCATTAATAAATGAATGAAAATAAATCTCTGTATTTTTATTTTGCGATCCTTCCTTTCATTTATCATTTGCATTTCTTCGTTTGAAAATTTCGGATGCATTACCAAGAGGAGAAGTGGAATTGATCATTCGGTTAAGGATCGTAAAAATGAATTTCTTTCCATTAATCGTTCTCAATTCATTTATTAATCAGATTGTATCAATCATACATTTACATATGTATAGATTCTAATCTTTTAAAATCTTCGCCTCCCTTCATCTGTATTTTTTCGCTTGATTCTAAAGTCACGCATGCGGTACCAAGTGAAGAAGTCTAATTCTTCATTCGGATATGATTCTGATTTAGACGGCAATTCGTTCGGATAAACCATTAGTTGTTCCAAAGATTACATGTGCTACCATTCCTTAATAGTTTGTTGATAGATGAAGTGCCTCCTTAATACATACAAATTTTTGAACATGATAAATTAAAACAAGAATGGATTAAATTACGTTGTACCTTCGACAAAGCGCAATCCCAACATTTATCTAATCTAAGCTTTGACGATATGAATGAATGACGATGAATTCTGTTAAGGATGAGTATAATAACTCAATGTTTCCAACATTGAAGCGGCTTGTAAATACTGTTCGGAGCCTTCCTCATTCCAATGCAGAAGCAGAAAGAATTTTTTCAATTTTAACCGATGGAAAAAGTAATAAGAGGTCCAATTTAAGCCACGATACAATAAATTCATTAATAATCATAAAGTCAGCATTCAAAGCCCGCGGAGAGACCAGTTCTACTTTATTAATAAATTCAGATCATTTGCAATTAATGGAGAGTGAAATGATTGTCGAATGATTGCCGAATGATCCACACAAAAATATTGACATAGAAAAATTAGAAGAGACGCAAATTATACATTTTATTGCTTTCCATGCCTTTAATACAAAATTTAATCTCAATTACGACACGACAACTATGATTATTACTTGAGCTTATTTATTAATTAAAATTGATTGACAATGCTCTATCAGCGATTCGATCCCCTTCTGGTAACGGAAATTGGTTTTACACTTTTGTAGCTTGTCATGCAATAATTCGGGATGGAGTTTCGCTAGTTCTTTCAAACTAGCTGAAAAAATGAAAATAAAATTAAACATCTATTTAATGATAGTAATAAATATCAAATTTTCAGTTTTTCTTTACCTAGAACTTTCTCTTGAAACTGCCCATCAGGATCATCCAAATAGATAACAACAGTTGTGTACAAAGCATCTACAAGTCCTCTATTAAATTTCACATCATACTCCTCGGAAACAGCTCGGAAAACCTCAGTCAAAGCCTCTAATGCAATAATTCTCACATCATCAGATCCATCGTCCAATCTTTTCAATAAAACTGGATAAATTTTATTAACGCAATCATCTTGATAATAATTATACTGTTTTTTCACTAACGTAACCAAATACAAAGCTCTGATTGAGTAAAATCTGGTTTTCGTCGAGTTATCCTCAGCCAAGCTTAACAAAATTGGTACAATTTTATCTAAAATTGTAGATACAGCTTCGAATTTCATTGTGCTACTTAATTGTTCCGAACATTCTGAATATTTATCCAGAAACGTGCATAAACAGCAGACGCAAGCAGTTCTCACAGCCTCTGCACTCCTTCCTGCGCTCCAAATTAAATTATTCAAAATACAATGGTCCAAAAATTGGTCGCAATATTCTGGATGCATCGTTTCGTTCAAAGCCAGCTTCTCGAAGTACTGAGACAGTAAAATGTACAGTTTTAACTTTAATTCTGGCTCCTTTTCAGTTGAAATTATTTCTTTTAGAATGGGGAACGCAATTTTTATATTAGTCAGCAATAATTGTTTGACGTAAATGAAGCTGGAGCTAAATATTTCAAAGTCTGGACTATGCACTGTCCAAGAGTTGTTGTCTGATAGGCAAGAGAAGAGTTGAGGTAGATTTTGTTCGTAAAGAGCGTCAATGCTAATTGAATTCATAGTGGATAGAGTATTTAATAGTTGTTGAGATTCAGATTTAATATAGTCGTATTTTGCCATTGAGAGGACCGTGAAGAGTAAGTTGAACAGATATTGAGTCACTGGTTTCAGATCCTGAAAACATTTTAATTAAGAAAAATGATAGAATATTGATTATATTTTACTTACCTCACCGCATACATAAATTAACGAAGAACAACAAGCCAGCAGTTCTTTCTGGTATTCAGCATTTTTACTCTGGGAAACATGAGGCTGAGCCAAGAAGCGAGTCACATCCTTTAGGAAAGGTTTAAGCTTGGATCCTTCGTTGCCTTTTAAAATCGAAGAAAACACTCTCAAGTGTCCTACCGATAAATTCTCCTCTAACGTTGGTACAATCAAAGAAAAATATGTTTGAGGATGCACGAAGTGGCCCATGTACTCGCAAGCCCTTTCCAAATTCTCTACTACTCTTTTGTCTTCATCGTTACAAGCTCTATAAAAGAAAATAAGCGATAGAGGAATTATACGAGCTCAGAGTACAATGTTGTACATAGGATACACTTCAAAATTCCTCATTTTTTTTATAGAATCGTACTTGTACATGGGGCCAAGGATTTTTCCAATATGCTGTGTGATATCTTCTTCTAAATGCAAAACGGACACGCATAGCAGCTGAGCTGTTCTGACTCTGATGTCTGCGATCCAGTCATTCAATTCGAAAATCATTCCGTTTAATAATTTTCCAAAAGATTGCTGGGCTATTGTACGACAACCCAAATTTGGCCTCGCAACTACAAAAGATTGAATATCAAATCTGCATTGTGCATTATATCAAATGATTGTGATTTACCCTTAGGGTAGTGTGATAGATCTTCTGTAAGAAAATCCATTTTATCCTTAAGTTTTTCATCAGTTTCATTTTCCTTCATATACTGTAATCCAACTAGTTCCCACAACTCAGCAGATCTCATTCTAATTTCTTCTAGTTCGTCGTGGAGACCAGTTAGAAGCAAAGGGATAATCCTGTGCCACCAACTGTATATATTGCATATTTTCTGTCATAAAACATTATTCGATTTAGTAAAATTGTCAGACAAACAGTAATAAAGCTAACAAGTGCCTTGTGAGCCTCGGCCGCTCTTTCAGAACACATCGATGGAATACTTTTAGCCGCTCGAGTAATTTTTATTTTCTCTTACAAAATGCACAAAATTATTTACCTTTTCTAACAATTCCATTCTGATCGAACAATCTCTCAGCCAGTGGTTGTACAACTTCTTCAACCAATTTTCCATCACCAAATTGAATAATTTCTCCGACAGTTTTAACTGCAATTGCTCTAACTCGATGATGCTGATGAGAAAAATTACCCAACACCGGTTTGACAAAATTCTTCGATTGATAATAAAATAATCGAGTTAAATAGTTAGCAAACACTTGAATGGATTCACAGCTCTCCCTTTTAATGATAGAATAATTATCCTTCACAGTATTAATTAAGATATTCGTCAAATCGTCAACGTAAGACGACAATAATTCTTTGTATTTAGTAATTATCGTTTTGATTAATAAAACTGATTTCAATCGAACTTCTTCTGAGGTTTCTATTTGCTCGCTTGAGCCTAGTCTTCTATTTAAGATTGGAAATAAGTAATTGATGTATTTGTCATCTGGAGGAGAGTCTTCTATGAATAATTGGAGGATTTCTAATGCAAGATGTCTACATTCTTCTACTGGATCGTTTAGTATTCTCAGTAAGGGTTTGCTGATTGAATCCCACAGTTCAGATAAATTGGACGAACTATATTCAGTAGATTCGTTGGATTTACTGAATTCACTGGATTCTTTGAACTGATTAGATTTTAATAAGTTGAGAATTCCTTTGAGAACTTCGGATCTTCGTTTCTTCTCCTTAGATTGTAACAGAGTAATAATCTTGTTAGTTTGTAGGCTTGTAGCCCGTGTAAACATCTTGTAACAACGTTACTTAATAGAATAGTACAAATAACTGTGACGGTAAGCTAAGAATTATTAGGTTCAAAATTTGTTTGTAGTTTACCATGGTAATATTGATCACAAAGGTACAGTTGAAATCCATGGAATCACTTTGTCTAATTTTAGAGCAATGTTATAGCAGAAACATATTCAAAGACTGGTCGAAGAGCGGTGTTAGGATTTAAGGAAAAAACTCATATTATGTACTCTTATAATGTATATAAATTGTATATTTATTATTTATAATTATACATTTATGCATATAATTTCTATACGTTATATCATGGCATACTTTTAGTATAAAATAAATATATGAGCCTTTTTTCCGAAAGCAGTGTATGTTGAATCTTAAAAAAGTGTTTAGGTCATTTTTAGCTAAACATCTTGTTTTTCGTTATCATTAGTAATAAAATAATTGGTCAATAAAACTGAACCGCTAAAAGCAGCATAAGTCCATTTGTAGTAGAAAAGATCTCTTCATTTTGTTTTACAATTTTATTAATTATTGTATTAGTTNCCGAAAGCAGTGTATGTTGAATCTTAAAAAAGTGTTTAGGTCATTTTTAGCTAAACATCTTGTTTTTCGTATCATTAGTAATAAAATAATTGGTCAATAAAACTGAACCGCTAAAAGCAGCATAAGTCCATTTTTACAATTTTATTAATTATTGTATTAGTTAATAATAGTTTTAATTTCAGATATTGCCCTTGCATTCATACATTTCAAAACTTCACAATATTTTCTATTTAACTGAAATGAACTCTTGAATATCTCAATATAAGAATAAATGGACCTATATCGCTTTAAAAAAGAATATTGCTCATATGTTATAACGTACGTATATACTTATATTATTTTAAGCGCAGAAAATCAATCTTCGTATAAAAGAAATTTTTATGCATTACATAATTTGAACTGTGAAAAATTACTTGATTTCTTCGTTTGAACGAGCTTCGTCGTATTTTTATAAGAAGATTGATTTCTGAACTTTTTTATTGAACGTTAATAAAGCATTTGATTTTTTGGTAAATTATGATTAGCAAAATATTCTATTCTTTGCTATAGAAAAAGCGGCAGCTCATTGTGATTCAGGCACATTTTCCTATCTTCTGAGAACCTTCTTTGTTATTTTATGATTTACAGTATTTAAATTATCCTATTTACAAAAAAATTGTTTATACACATTTAGAAAATTTATGTTAACAATAATTGCACTAATTGATCACTTGAAAGATAAAACAATTACTCCCGTAAGTTTTAAAACAATCTCAACCATCAATCCTTTGAACAATCATTCATAATTCTTTTAAAATAATTGCTCTTTCGTTTAATAATTATTAACACTAGAACTGGTACCGAAACTGACGGATTTTTGATAGAAAAATGTCTATATAAAAAATATATCGGTAGTTCTAGTGTTAAATCAGAATAATCCACGTATTGAAGTCGATGTTATTTTCTACAAGAAGCATTTGACCTAAAATGTAAGGAAACTAAAACAAATATTTTCTTAAATAAAAAATAGAAGAACAGGTAATTACCTTTTGGTAGTTATTTACTGTTCCATACTCTCATTGAGAATACTATATTCCAATAAAAAAATATTATCAGTGATTGAATTGTTCTATAAAAATCGTATTGAAAAACAAAACGAATGCGAGCCACTTTGTGTTAATTAAAACGAAATTAATTAAACTGTATGGACGTGGTGATTTATAGAATCGAGACTGCTACTCTCACCTTGTCTCATAAGCTAATTAAATTAACTGATATGTTGCTTTCCTTCGTTAATCTGATCTCATAAACTTAAATTCTATAATTAATATGTGACAAAATTAAATTGCTGTATAGATTAAAAGAATAAATTCCACTCTGATATTAGTGTTGTTATCATAAGAGATGAGTGAAGAAAAAAATCAAAGTGAAATATCTCTTCAGCTAAACAAAAAATATATGTTTGCATTGTACGTATCTATTCAGGGTGAGTCACTTAGAAGTCACTTGAATAATTTCTATCATTTTTAAGATAGAAAGAAATATTTTATAAAAAGGTTTTACCACGTGGAAGTGCTCAATAAATGTTAAGGTCATTTACATGCTCACTTTGGGTGACTCACCCTCACAAGTTAAGGGTTATATGTAATTAACATGAGCATTCTTAATAATGTTTCGTTATTACGAATAACGAAAAAGAAAATTAGGCGCTGTAATAAATTTCATGCTGCGCTAACAAACTATGCAGGCGTTCCGAAAATACAATATTGTTCGTGTTTTCTTCTCAATAACGGACGGCTGTGTTGCCCATTGTGTAATTCTAATTTTTAATTATTATTAAATTACTGTTGCCGTGAAGGCTAGATTCCGAAAGCGCGAAGTGTTAATACTTGACTAAGGACACTTCTATTGCAACAATTACAAATATTTCTACTTGCATTTCGCAAGAGCCACAATGATCAATCTCATATATTTTTGGAATTCTTGCAAAGTTACAATTAATAGTATAAAATTCTTCAAATCTATGAACAATCGAGTGGATCTTTGGCTCGTCTCCAGACTGCAGATTTTTATGCAAAATAAAGTATTTATAATATCAATGTAAAAAATGTGTTTTAGGTAAACATTCCTCTCATCATGTAAATAGTAAAACACTCGCTTTTTGATATTCTAAATAGTTTTTATGCATTACAAAGAGTGATATATAAAATTGTGCTGTGCCCTGCATATTCCAGCTTGTTCCAACGCGTGAAATCTGCAGTCTACGCGTCTCTTTGCACCTTACTAGATTTTATAAATAATCTATTATTTTTTCTACTTTTATTCTTCCATTTGATGTTTCATTAATGTTTTACTTTTATCATATTTCATACGTTATAACAGTTTTTTTTTCTATGACATTTGACTCGCTAGCTACTTTAATGTTATCTTTGCTACTGCAATGTGTATTTCTTTAATCGCGCCATAATAATTTACTCCGTATTTTATATTCTATAGTTTGACCTGATAACCACTTTCATACTCCTCAGCAGCATTTCGCTGCACCTTCCAATTTTTTAATTTCATTTAGCATTTGGTTGTAAAATATTTCTCTTACTTTTCTTCAAATCGAAAAGTTTTCGTATTCTCCTGCCTGCTAGACATAGTAGTCATCATAACAGTTTTCTTTTCGGTGACTTTGTGCGTCGTTGATTGTTTGGTCATTCGTTCCTCGAGAATATTACTACCGTCAATAGCTTTAAACGATGATGGTTCATTACCCGAGTACTTTTTCGTTTCCTCCATGGTCTCGTAATTAGAACTGCTGGTTTTTCCTGGCGTGGAAGTATAAATCTTGGTAGTAATCGTTTCCATTTTTCCTCCCGGAGTTGTCCTGGTTTCCACGTTTCTATAACTCTGGTTCTGAGGTAAATTCCCGCCGAATCTCTGCACGTCACACTTGAACGTGCTTAATGGGCTTTGGAATCTGTCCACAGCATCTCCGGTGTAATATCTCTGTTCTTGTCCAAGCGAATCCAATTTTTGTTCATTCGAAAAATCCTCCTGAGAGTACTTCTCATAAGATTGTTGATGGTGTTGTTGTTGTTGTTGTAATTGTTCTTGTTGGAAGACTTTTCTGGTAGAAGCTGGAGAGTAGGTCATGGTGTGCACTGGTGGATAAGGTCCATGCATTCTTTTCTCATCGATGTTGTAATTTTCTTGGTTTATTCGCTTCTCAATCGAACTGTATTGACTTGAAGGTGAATCTACCAACTTTCTATCGACGTAGGCATCATCTATTAATTTCCTATCTGAATACGTGTCTTTTCTGTTGAAATACGAGCTGTCTGAGCCATATTGCCTGTCCAATTGACTCTTATCCACGTACGTACTATACTGGGTATCCTTCATTTTCCTGTCCAAAGTGCTTTGGGTAGAGTGGACCTTCTCCGGGCTTACCAAATGTTCCCTATCAACGGCTAATTGACTTATTGCGTGAGTCGTAGAGTGCAGTTGGTCCAGAGTCTGATTGTTCGCATGCGCCTGGCTATCGTAAGTTCTAAAAGATAAATAAACATTTATTTATTTTTGTTTCATTACTCGGGGAACCTTGTTTATGAAGTAATCTTAAACTATACAGAGTAAGACCAATCCTATAAGATCATGCTTTCGAGAATGAATTCAATGGATATAAACTCAGCTCCATGTTATAAACACATTTCCATGCCATTAAATAAACAGCAATAACGATTACAAGGAAAAAGATTTCTCAAGTACGAGACAAATAAAAAAGGATCTTCCAAATTTTTAGTTGGAACTCTAATAAAAATCATGCCCTTTTCTCTTTTTTTCAAGATTCCGACGAACAGCAATGTTTCTAAATTCAAATTGATTCCGTACATATTGCTATATAGTTACGGTGAAAAAGAAAAGGGTTGAAGAGTTAAAAATGTGTGTACTTGTGGTGTAACCTGGTAGTATAGCTCTCGTAGCCGCTCTGTTCAGCTTCCGTGTCAGTGTCGGTTAAGTCCGAACGATTCTTGTATTTCGCTTGTCGAATGGCAGTAAGTCTACCCCTGGCTTCTTCGAGTTCTCGTTCAATGCGAAGAACCTCCGATCTCGCATCAATCTCCTGCGCAATTCCACCCACCATCCTTCGGTTAAGTACCAGAGATCTATCCTCCTCCTGCTGTATAGCCTGATTCAAAGAAATGCATTTTGATTATATATATGAGATTGATATATGCTGAAAATATTCCTATTTTCTAATATTTAGCAAGAAAATGAGAAAATTTTCGCGACAGCCTAAAACTTTATATTAAATTTTATCTATTAAATTGTAATATTTACCTGTTGAGCAGCTCGGACCAGGTTATCTGTAGCTCTTTTCACAGCATTTCCAGCGGCCTGTAGCCTCTTTGTGCTTTCGCTATCAGGATCTGCTTTCACCTTACAGGCTACCAATAGCTGCGCTGTGCTACTAGCGACCTGTTTTGCACTTGAAATTAGCTTCTCCTCCGTACTAACACCTTGCACCAGCGCGTTTGCAGACTCTACGAGACTGTGAGTCGCTGCAGCGACCATTCTTGCTGCTGATATCAAGCCCTCTGACCACTGACCATCGTCGGAACTTGTTAAAGGTGTTCTAGACACTTTCCCTGTCGCTATTAATTCTCTTTGAGCAGCGCTAGCAGCTTTTATCAGAGCCGATGTGGCAGCAGCGATCGATTTGGCTGCTTCGAGGATCATTTCGTCAAAGTTCATATCTTCGCTTGCTTCCTAGAATGAAATTTAATTCGAATATCAATAGGAGTTGCTCTGAAAATATTAGATTTGTCGATTTACAGTTTGATAATAATCTATTCTAGCAATAAGTAGATTTCTATATATTACGAACGTGACAGAAATAACACTGTACGAAATGCACAATTTTTGCCTGAAATAATTGTTTTAATCTTACCAATTGAATACAAATGAATAATGTTTGGTATCCACGCAGATTTATTCTGACCGCCATAATAATATGTTTGATCCCTGGTCAATTATTGAACAAATAACCAAGAATAGCAAACATATCTTACGGAGAGCAGACTTCAGCTATCTTCCAAATGGTTCCCAACGAAGTTTGTTACAGCCTGTATGTCCGCTATCTATCTACATATGTATAGATTTAATGATTTAAGGAGAGATGCTAACCTGTATGCTTCTTCTTGGTCTCAAACTGGCAAGTTTCTTCGCGGCAGCATCAATACTAGCAGCAGCTCCTAGTAATTCGTTTTCGGCAATAACCGTAGGATCGTCGGGGTCGACCCAGTCATCACCTTTCAGTAATTCAGCTACCGCGACCAATTCTGTGACGCTCTGAGCAATCTTCCTACTAATCGGTGGCAACATGTGCTTCGCGTCGCCAGATCTCGTCGATATTTGAAGAATAGATTGTAATAATTCTCTGGAATTCATTATTATTACTTTAGTAACGATCATGAACCCTTTAGAAATATAGAATCTACCTGTAATTGATAGCAACATCGTGTCCAGCTTGAAGTGTCCTGTTTTTCAATTCTACCGTTTCAGCGCAGTTGTTAGCCGCGCTCTTGCAAATCTGCAACATATCGCTGATTGCTTTTCTTCCCATATTCGCCGCAGCGATTATGTCGTCCTGTTTGCAACTGTTCCCAGCTGCGACCGCCTTGGCCGTGGAAGTTGTAATACTCTTCGTACAACGGACAAGATCCTCGGGTGTCACGTTGGCTTTATGGATATCAGGAGTACTTAAAGAACGGATTTCCTGGGCTATGGCCTCGATTGTGGATTCTAGCGCTCTGGTCCCTCTAGTGTGCTCGTCTTCAACAGCCTTTACGGTCTTCAGAAGTGAAGTTACATTGGTCACCATCACCTGAACAAGATAAATCAAGGTAGAAGAATCATTATTAGACTCGGTTTTCAATGCAATAATAATGTGTTATTTTCCTGTGATTAATCAAGTTAAAATTGTAGGACGAATGTCTATACGCCTCCTATTATTACAGTTATTGTTATTGTTACACTATATACTTTTTTTAATGGCATTTATTAATACCTAATTAGAAGCGATGCTTGATCAGAGTGTTTAATTATAAGCACAGCGCACAGTTAATTCAGGCACGCAACACGTTTTCAATTAAATTGTACGTACCTAAGAGCTGATTTGTTCAAGAAAAATAATAGAAAAAAATAAAATTTGTACAATGAATTCGATATTTATTTAGTCATTACAAAAACAACAGAAAACGTGGAAAAATATAATAACACCTCTAAAAAATTTGCACATGTAATTATATCAAAAGAATAGTACGAACAATTTTACGTATTAAGCAAAATGTGATGACTCTGTTTTATGTAGCAACGCTATTATGTGCAAAATACAAACGAAAGAAAATTGAAATGTAAGCATGATTAACATAGGACAAAATGCAATAAATAGACGATTCAATCTCTAACATCTAAATTTTCAAGTGATTATGTATCATAATTTTAGATATGCAGATCAGGCTTGCTAAATTACTCGTAATCTTTTAAAAGCCTTCCCACGTATTGATCAATTTCCCAACAAGAAAAACCTATGCACACTGAAATTATACTCATTTTCAATATCTAATGTTAATTATCCAATAATTAATATGCATATTGACTATCAAATAACATTCTTGATATATTATTTGATATATTCTTGATATATTATTATTGATATATTCTCAATTTGATTTTCCCAAGGAGGTCAATCTATTTTATGCATTTATACATACATCACTGTACGATAGTATAAGCAAAAGATGATTCTGTATGAAAAGTAAGAAATGATGAACTGTGTTTGAGACATCGTTTTCGAGATGCTTTGAATATTCTCTGAGTACTCGATGAAATTTATTATTTCATTATTTAGAAGCACAAGGTATATTGAAATGAATGGAATTCGCAGAACAGCATTTTCAACAATGTCTATAATCATCAAATCAACGTTTAAGCAAGCAGAAACAAATAACAATAACAAACAATATTATGACGAGGAGTCAACATTGCATATGATAAGTAGACCGCGGATTTTTATGCAAAGTAAACTGTTTAAAACACGTTAAATAGGAATTTATTTTATGTTTTAAACATTACAATACGCATTTCGTGTTTACTAATCTACTTGTACTACTCACATTTTCAATGTCCTCATAAACGCACAAAATGCACAGTCTACTTATAAACAACATATTACCTCCATCGAGATTGGTTCAAGCATGCTGTAGTTAAGTACACGAGTACTCGGAGAATATTTAAAGCCACAAACAAAAATAATTCATTCCTTACTTTCACATGTAGAATCATTCCCTCTTCGATTTCACTATCAAACAATCAGTATGTGTGTATTATATATAAACCAACAAATTGAGGTAAACCCATGATACAATCAAGAAATCATTTAATAATCATTAGAAATATCTTGAAATTAGAATATAGATCAATCCATGTAATAAATAACAATTATTATAAAACAATCTAATCAGTTTTATCAAGAATTTGACCAGATTGCAGGTAGTAAGTAATATTTCTTCGGACGATTGAGTGCAATAATAAATATCGATATCAGCGTTCGATCAGAGAAATTACGTGGTTACACAACTATCAAATACTAGCATATCTGTAACTAAAAATAAAATTACGAATCGATAAAGCGATTGGAATAATGTTTCAAATGCTTTGTTGGTCATCGCTATATGTATATGATTTAGGGGATCAGAGCTACATGAGCAACAGTAAATCGGAAGTTCGTTGCGAGGGTTGCTCGCTCTCAGAGGCCGAGAGGAGACGTATCAGCTCATCCTCTTGATCGGAGACGAACCACTCGGACTCGGAGCCGGCTACATCGCTCAACGTCAACGGCATCAGCTGCTGGTGTAACTGTTGTTCAAACACCTGGACAACCGGCCCGGACCAACAATCTCACGTCAGTGATACATACAGTGACTCCAATTAATATTCGAACACTAATTAAAACGGATTAACTATTTTAATGCTGGACCGATCTATTTTATTTTTCTTGAGAAAAATTAGTTTACCGTGTAATGTGTAATGAAGAATTAAAAATTGCTATGTGTCGAAATTAAGAAACGCTACAGGTACTTTTTGATTCTGAGCAACAAAAATGAAGAAAGATTTCTTTTCACACATTATCTGGTAAACTAAATTTTCCAGTATCTGAAAGAAAATTAAGTAGCCCAATATGATAAAAGTTATTCCATTTTGAAGTATATTCGAATCTTAATGGGAGTCATTGTATCTATCTATCAGCTTGTTTTAAAAATACGTGCCTTTTCTGATAACTACATAATTCTAAATAGTTGCAGCTTCAACAAGTATCCAATTTTCGTAGTTTCGTTTCCATCGTAGGTGAATTATAAAATCTATTTAGTTAGTTTAGTAAACCGTGAAATTTAGAACACTTTTGCTTATATTTTGTACAATTTGCGTGTTATGGATGTTCGGAACTTTTTGTCCATTATTTGTAAACTTACGTGTTGCACTCCTAAATGGAAGCTAACCAAAGCGGTTAAGAAAGCGATGTATGAGTCAATCTGATATTACATTTACTTTAGAATAAAAGTCCCATCGAATAAATCATGTACGTGACGATATCGTACACCGAAGACTAGTAGATGATTTATAATTAATTTAACTAAAAAGAATCTAATGTAGCGTTGGGCTATGTTTTGCAAAATATTATTAGAAGACGTAATAGATCTGTTTTGCAGATTTTAGTTTTTCATGAACATACAAAAAATCGCCATTAATGTGATATAAAAGCAATTATAAAAGATCGTATTACCTTAGCGGAGTCCTTTAGATGCGACATGCTAGGATCGTTGATCGGTTTTCCACTGGCTGCCTTGGTAGCGTGGATCAAGTCACCCAGCGCTGAAGCAACGTCCTTTACAGCATTTATTAACATGACTTGGGCCTCCGGATTCTGGCTTCCCAGACTGGCAGCACCATATTTCACGACCTCAGCTAACTGAACGATAGTGGAGACCGCGTTCTGAGCAGCGACAGCCAGTTGTTCTTGAGAAGAAGCCGCACCAGCTACCAACGTTTTGGTATCCTCCACCAAAGCCTTGGCAGTTTTCAATATATTCTCTCTATGATCAGCAAACGTATCGCCTTCGTTCTCAGCGTGCAAGGTTCCAGCTGTAGCGAACATGATGGTAGTATCCAAATCGCCTATTATACCAGAGACAGTGCTGGCAGCATTAATGCAAGCTTGGGTCCCTCTGGAACCAGCTTGAAGAGCAGCCAACACTTGAGACACTTTCTCTGTCACTATTTTGCTGTGCTCTGCGACTTCTCTTTGAAGATAAGCGTCGCCAGGTGATAACTGACAAGTGCCGGCAGCTCTGACTATGTCGGCGCAAGCTCTGCCTAATTCTTGGACAGTGGCACGGAGTTTCAGGGACACGTCTGCGTTTGAAGCAGCCACGGAAGCGCCGGAAGTGTCGCGGGCCAGTTGAGTGTATTTATGAGAAATGTCCACTGCCAGCGGACCAAGTCTAGCTGTATCGGTGCTCGATTTCGCAGACTGAAAATTATCAATGCCATAAATATTTTTAGTGCTCATTTATTAATTTTAATAAAACTAGTTTTAAATATTATTTTAATTTACCATTTCTTGTGCCAGCCTGGCGATTTCCTTTGCAGCTTCCACCATCCTTGTTTGGTAATCCACGTAAGAGTCAACGCTGTCTATAGTAGACATCCTGTCATCCTCCAATCTGACCATAGCTCTATTAATGGTGTCGATTAATCCTGTCACAATTCCATGGGAAGTGGCAATGTTCTCCAATGTGTTTTGCAGTTCTTGTACCGCGTCCTTCGTTGAATCCACCATCTCGTCGACTTCCGAGTGAAGGTTCACGGCTTTGGGATTGCCGCCGGATTCTTTGGTGACGTAAACTAATTGTAATGCCGACTCAGCGACTGTTTTCGTTTGGTCCAGCAATATCATTTGTTGTTTCGAATGGACCATGTTCGAGGCAGCGCCAATCGCGTCGGAGACCAATGGCTCGCAATGTGAAATCATTTGGTTAACAGCGTGTCCGATAATCTCGGCTTCGAACTTAGCAGCTGATCGAAGCGGTTCCAATTTCTCTTTTAATTCGTGGATATTCCGTTCCATCTGATCGGTGAATTCCTGTACAGTGTTTTCTCGCCTCGGTAACAAAGCTTGAGAAACGATGCTAAGCGAAGCAGCGTCTAACTCGCGAATTCTCGCCGACAATTTTTCAATAGCAGCATCGCATTCCTTTTGGCCTGGTGCCTTATCGCGTATAGAAGCTACCAAAGATTTTATAGAATCGCTGACACTCTTACTATGGTTAGCTAACAGTTGCCAGGTAGGTGGATCCTTTGGACTCACTGCTAAACTCTTTGCAGCCCTCACCATAGCGCAGGAGCCGTCGATTATAGCTTTACCAGCAGATGTAATTGGTTCCTGAGCAGCCCTAGCCGAAATCGATATTTTAGCAGGTTGGCTAGCAAACTCGGGTGATCTAGCGAACGCGCAGAGACTGTCTACAGCGTCCAAAAGCGGCTTGGTAGCCTCAGCACATTTCTCTCTGTTAGCCTCTGAATAATTTTTATCCAGCGCCTTTATCTCTTTGACTAAAGCCGAAGTAGAGTTGGCGACGTCCTTCGCGGATTCCACGAAATGCCTCTTAGCAATAGAATTGTTCGTTTTGTTGGAAGCCTCCCGGCAAGCGTTGCACAGGGCGCTGGTGTACTTGGCTATCATCGTAGCAGCAGATAATACTTGTTGCTCAGTGCTGCTGGGGTTACTGAGGCTCTGGCAGCCGGCATGAATGGCCTGGCCGGCTCTCAAAAATTGATTATGGTCGACGAGACCTGGTTTACCAGGAATCGAACTGGGATCACTGACCCCTGCTAAATAGGCTGCTTGAGCAGCTGCTTCTATCAATCCACAAATGGACGAAGACACTCCCCGAACAGCTATTGAAAACTGTTCATGTTCAGATTTCTTCGCATGATTGGCTATACCCGTCATTCCGTCTCCGAGGCTCTTGCTCTTCTCCATCACTGTTTCTAGACACTCGAAATAGCTTGCCCCCGAAATCGGTTCATTAGGATTGTCCAAAAGCGATCTCATTGCCTGGATACTCTTTATCGCGTTGTCGCATTCATTTTGTCCGGGTGCCGACGACGTACAAACATCGACGAGATAGTTTACGGATTCTGTTACAGCTCTGGCGGCCGCTGTTAGCTGGTTCTTAGCGTTAGGAGCATTCGGATCCACAGACACAGATTTTGCTGTCGTTAGAAGTTTGCTGGAACTCATGCTGACATTCTTCAGGGAGACTACCATCTGCTTACGGGTTTCCACTGTTGTCATCATTTGACCTGCCATTTCCATTCCAACGCCTAATAAATCACCAAAGGCGTTTGAAAATTGTTTCGAAGAACTTGCCAGTTGTACTGGCGAATGAACAGAAGATACGACATTCGCTGATGCATTGTTTAAGTTGACTGCCGCGTTATTCAAATCAGTCTGCAATTGTCTGTAAAAGTGAAAAAAAAATTAGATTTTAGGAAAGTGTATTCCGTCAATTTTTATGTCACGGATTCTTTGAACGATTAAATAATGCACTCACCCGTAGCTCTTGCCAGTCTGCGGGAATTCGTTCATCCCCAACACCTGAGCCATATCTTCAATGCTCTTAATCGCTTCGTCAATGATGATGGAGCTCTCCTCTTGTCCTAGAGTATCTGTCTTCCCCACTTTCGGTTCCTCATGAACGACCGGCTTCGTGTACTGACTGATATTGGTGACTTCAACTCTGCTAACCAATTTTCGTTTTAACCCTGGAGTGGCAGCAGTGGTAGCCGCTCTAAGCTCCTCTGCAGCTTGTCTCAGTTGATCCTGCATCTTAACATCGTTGGGGCTGCTGGCGCACTGTCTCGCGGCTTCTACCATCTTAGCAGTGGCATCTGCGAGCATTTTAGCTGCTGCTAATAATCTCCTTTGTTGTTCCGAGTCGGTTTGCCTATCCGCCTCGCCCTTTATGCTCTGAATTAATTCCGCAGTTGCCTGGCCGACGACTCTAGCCTGTCTCACCATTTCAGTACCATCGCTGCTAGCAAACAGTTTATCGGTAGCCACTAAGATGGTTTCGACGGCTCCCTCTTGGATAGATTCTCTCGCCCTCTCCCTGGTAGCTGTTTTTATGTGGTTCACCAAATCGCTTAAAGTTCTGCTCACCTCGCTAGCAGCCGCAGTCAATTCTTTCAATAGGTTTTCATCGCCGCAAGTTTCGTTACAGACTTCGAGCAAACCTTCGACAGCTTTCGTCACTTCGTGGACGGCGTTCATCAACTGAGTTTGGCAAGCCTGAGAATGTAGAGTCGGGGCGACTACTTTAGCGCAAGCCACTAATTGTGATGTTGCTAACGCACATTGCGTGGCTGCCGAGATCACTCGATTTTGTGTGGCTGAATCCTCGCAAGTAGCTGCGATGTTCTTCGCTTTCAGGACTAAAGCCGCTGTGGAATTGGCTACGGCTTTTGCCAGAGCTAATAACATGTCCTGGAGCTCGCGATTCGAGTCGTTTTCCTCGCCAATAGTTGTCAATACTTGGTGAGAAGCCTCACCCACTCGGGAAGCTGCATTCAGTAGATTTTGCCTTGGCTGCAAAAAAGAGGAAATTTCATTTATAATCAACTGGCATTACAGAAGGCCATGTGAGAGAATAATAAAATACCTCTTTAGTTTCCGGTTCCGTGGCTTTTAATAGATCTGAGAACGCGGAGCAGAGCTTTCTTGCTGCGTCCAACAACTTATCCCCAGAGGATTCATCCTCCATCAGGGCTGCGATCATCCTCACTCCTTTGGTCATCTCTGGCAGATTGGTGGCAATGGTAGTTATAGCGGCGCCTACGGCTGTATGGTCTACGTCGTCCGCCGATCCAGATGTTAATGTCACCACCTGAGCCGTGGCTGCATTCATCGCGGCTATCTGAGAGCCCACATTCTGCTTGTGCGTGTCTATCGTCTGCTCGATCCATTTCAACGACGCTGGATCTGTACCCAGTTCTGGGATGTGTGCCCTACAGGATAACTCGGTCTCAGCAATATGGATCACCTCATGACCAGCGGTTATGGTTGAAAGTAACGCGCGCTGAGGCTCAGAAAGGACCGATGTCACCTTAGTCTGTTGTACCTGTATTATTTATTAGCAACTTTAGAATGATGAGCAGATAAAGAGATTAACGATTAATCATTATCGTTAGAATGATAGATATCGATAATAAAAGTTCGAACTGATTCATGAGGCATTTTCATAGAAAATATCGTATCTAAAATATATCTAGCAATCATTTATTGTCTATAATTTATGAAATAAAAATTTCTTTATCTCATAATTTCCTTCGTTCTAATGAATTTTAATAGAATTTGAGATATTTCTTTAAATAAGATGAGAATTAAGGAACATTAGAATTTATATTTGCATTTCCTTGGTTCTGATAACTTTGGACAGAGATGTTCCTTTTAGTACGCAAAAGAGAATTATCGAACGTAAATAACGAAAAAAAAGTTAGAATTTAACGAAAAGAAAACAGACAAATAATTGTTTATATCTTGTACCTACTCTGTGTCCGCAATAGAAGGCGGCTAGCATGAAAACAAATTTAATCGTAAATAACGTCGATTGTTATATCCGTATTTATTATAGCGACTGCTAGAACTTGCGTTCAATCAATTATGCTGCTATAATTTGTTTTAGGAGTGTATCAGGTCATTTCATAAGCTTCTGCATAGTTATATCCTCCAATCTCAATAGAACAAAATAAATATAAGAAAAAATAAATATCTAACGTGATAACTCTCTCTTTTTATTCACTTCTTATCATTTCGTTGAGTAATCAGTATTTTATTTTACAGAAACGTTTTTAATCAGATAAACGCGTTGCATTAGCCACCTTCTAAGAACTTAAAAAAGAATTGTTGAAAAATTCTTAGATAAAAATAAACAAATATTTATGAAATGACCTGATACGTTGTAACGAAACTGTCGAGATATGTACAACTGTAGGCGATGCTCCATTCTCGTAAGTTTCGGTTACGGTAGGAAATTCTTACCATCGGTGGAGCGTGAGCAATGTTCACCTGGCCACTGACAGTCGTGTATTGAGCACCGCCCATGTGCCCGGTCCCGTACGGTCGAGCCCCTACAAATTGTATCATGCAACAACTAGATATCCCAAGTGATCACATTTACAATAAAGTGTATTTACAACAGGGATGGGCAGCTTATGACTTGGTTGATTTATGAGAAATGTCGTTTTGCCTTTCGATTTCGATTTCATGAAAATTTGGTAAAACTCGACAGTCTCTAAGCGAGAAATTACTTTTTATGGTGATGAAGTTTCGACGATATAACTGTTAGAAGTTATATATTGTTTCATGTGTAAATATCTACTTTCTTCCACTTTAATGAGTATCAATATTTAGTAAAACTATATAAGACTATATTAAAATACACGTACACAAAATAGTTTGAAAAGTGATATGAAATATTTTCCGCCCATCGCTGATTAATAGGGATGATATAAAACGATCTTTAAAAATGAGAAAAGCTACATACAATATGTACAGACAGTAGCCAATGATTTATTAACACTAACACAAATAGAGGTATACACATAGTACGTATACACGCCGTAGTACTTAAGTGTGAAAGTTTACTGTTGTAAAAGAACTTACCATCTCCACCGGCTCTTATAACAGCAGGTATGGCAACAGAAACAGATTCCACATTTCCTTTGCCTATGTTACTGGTTTCATGCTGCATTATCGTTGCTCTATAAAACGACAAAGACAAATACACAATTTATTCATGAACTTCACTGTGTGCAAAAACGTAGGAGCACATTATTTTTTCAAATATATTGCGTTCACTTCTTTATATCGAAAAACAAAAGGCACTTAAAATAATCAAGACGTATAAAACATTTACTTTAGACTTCGTGCCTCCCTTATTTTTGCTTCCACATACTGCTTTTGCTTTTGTCTCAAAAATTCTTGCTTTTGTCTCAAAAACAAAAGGCACTTAAAATAATCAAGACGTATAAAACATTTACTTTAGACTTCGTGCCTCCCTTATTTTTGCTTCCACATACTGCTTTTGCTTTTGTCTCAAAAATTCTTCCATTACGCCGTGTAGAAATTAAATGGACAATCTTAAACGATTTGAAGAAAATAAGATAGACGTATGAACAGTAGGACGAAAAAAGCGAGCCTCAATGCCTATCAGGTGTGTATAATGGTTCTAATAGATCTGAGAGCGTTACTCTAACAAACGTTACTCTAATTAATAATAATTAGTACGTGCAATAGAGTAGGGGAAAATGCTATATTCAATAATTTATTTTTAAATCGATTTCTGATTTGCAGTATACTATATACTATATAGTTATAGAGTTTAAAGAAAATTAAGAAAAGGAAAATGAACTTACTTTAATGGCGAAACACTGTCTTCGACCATAGTAGATCCCTCATCTCCCTCGATCCCAAAATGATCCTTAGCTTTTTGTTTCTTCAGAATAATATCAATGTAGCCAGAGATTAGTTGGAGTATCTGTTCAGCTTCTGTGGTCTGCACGCTGTAATATTGATCCGAATAATCGCCGAAATCAAGCGTGAACGTGTTAGGCGAGGCGCCCCAACGTCGAACTGTAGTTAGTGGCCACGTTTTTAGTATTTCTTTCGTCTTTTCGTCCAATCTTAAAACTGAATCCTTGGTAACGCCTAGCAGACGCGGCACCAATTTGTTTTTACCCTTCATTTTCTCTTTTACCAGAAAGAATGTGACCCCATAAGTGCTTAAGGATCTGGCCGTTTTCGTGTACAAGACTTTCGCATCCAGTTCAGACAAACCGATGTGCTTCTTGTGTTCCGCAAATATTTTCTTTTCGATACCCTTTACTTTCAGGTAGGACTGCGGCAAGAACTCTTTCAGGCTAAAAAAGAAATAAGATTAAGTTAATTATACAACTGCAATCGTATGAAACCATGATGTCAAAATTGTACTTTAAGAAACGTACTCAAGGAAGCCAGGCTTGTGTTTATCTTCTTTGTGATCACCAAACTGTATCTGACATTGTATTCCAGCGAAGGTGCAGGCTTTCTCCTCCGT
>SHCU01000005.1:483185-502694 GCA_004307685.1 Ceratina australensis
TTTCCGATACAGAGATTTTTAAACTAAATTATGTTTGTGTGCTTGATATCGCTCGTAAAGCTTAATCTTTCCAAACGCTATCAACCCAGGTCTCACCAGGTGAAGGTGACTGACTACCTTCGAGACCCGGCTAACAAAACCCGCTAACAAATTCCTTTTTAAATTACCCTACTGCAATTAAATTTTAATTAAATTAGACGAATAGTCGGAAAAGCTTTATATGAACAAGACTCTAATTTTTTACTCTAAGTATTAATTGTAATTATTGATTGTAAATTTCAAGTATTAACAACTGTTGATTCTAATGCAAAGCTAGGCAAAAGTCAGATGCTTCTTGAGTAGCTTCTGAGTTAGAATTGTGCACAAGAAGGACTATGTCCCAGCATGAGGGAGATCTGGACCTGGAGCACCGCATCACGTGTCTAACGTAGTAGTCGTGGACTAGCGTACTTGGAAGGAACAGAGACCCCGCGACTGGAATAAACTATCCAAAATACAGTACGTAGATACTAAAACGCAAGCAAATTCGATTGAATTAAAACGAACAAGAGGTGAAGCTAAATCCAGTCCATTACAGAGTGGAACTTTTTAATTAAATGAACTTAATTACGTTAATTAATTAAATTGATCAATCGATCGATGACCATGAAATAGAAATATCAATACTCGCTTCTAATTATTAGTTATCATTATCAGCCACATTTTATTAATCAGCACACAATTCGAGATACAGGGATTCTTAAACTACATACTAACATCTCATTTAATCATTTGGTGAAGGATCGTAAAATAAAAATGCTGAAACTTGCTTCCACTCATTTATTAATCAAAATTAAATTCAATATTTTCCTTATCTCTAT
The DNA here is from genome assembly GCA_004307685.1 of Ceratina australensis. Classification (NCBI taxonomy): domain Eukaryota; kingdom Metazoa; phylum Arthropoda; class Insecta; order Hymenoptera; family Apidae; genus Ceratina; species Ceratina australensis. The sequence continues at coordinate 484,046 of SHCU01000005.1, forward strand.
ATTCATTAGTATAGGCTTTAAATTATTGAAATACAGTTTAATATTCAACTTAAGATACAGAAATTCTAAACTGGATTGTAGTCTTACGCTTATTACTTTTTCAAAATCCAATCTTCTCAAGTAATAATTCTTAATTGGAAATTTTTATTTACAGTCTCCATGAATATTTTTACTTTCCTCTATTGTTAGCCATAATACAAGAAAAGTGCATGAAACCTTCAATTAAATCATATTGAGATTTGTTATTTGAAACATTTTTTCCTAGCCCTTATACTTCCATCATATAAATTTCATGATTTCCTCAAAAATTATTTCTTTAGTAAACTATAATAATGTTTAGAATAAGCAGCTTCCAGTGGACGTTGTCTTCCTGGAGTATACATTTTATCTTCTTCAACAATAAAGTTACCCTCATGCGATTCGGAACTAATATCTTGTGGTGGTGCAAGTGATTTTGTATTCGGCTTATAACTGCCATTAGATGCTGGAGTAAACTTGACTTTATCTTCTTTTAGCTCCCAGTCAGGTCTTGGAGTACTTTCAAGTGTCAAATTTTCTGTTTCTTGTATAAAATCCTGGTCACTACAGTCCTCATCATTTGCATTTAATCTACAAAATGTAAATATTTTAATATACACGACGTGTTGCAGTAGTAGAATAACTTACGCATCAGACAATCTTTGGTCACTCTCGTAGTGGAAGGGACTTTGTTGACAGGGATACCGATAACCATATTCAGCAAAGACACTATGCAAATTAACACTTTCCTCTTTTAAAAGTTCATACTCATCTTTGGCCTTCTGAATGACTTCTGATACGAAATCGCTATCATTATTATTCTCCAGTTCCCTCCGAAGCGTTGCTATCCCTTCCTAAACATGTTAACTAATTGTAAAATTGCTAATAAAGAATGCAATATAAATAGTGGATGTGTACAAGCCTGTGTATCTCTTAGAACGCTCCATACGTCATCGATGTAAGAATCTATGTCCTCGGTAGGTTCTTCGGTAGATCTAACCAAACTCCATGCCTGTGGCATCGCCCACGTTTTAGACAACTTATCAATACCTTCGTCAAGCTCCCGAGCTCTAGTTTTTAATTTGTCAAAGTGATTCGAAGCCATCATGTAAAAATCATTCAAATTGACAAATCGAAGTTCGTTAGCCTTGATCGATCTCTTAAATGCAAATCAACACCATGGCCGCTTACCGGCTTGTTTTGAAATCAAATGGTATTCTGCACATTCGTCACGGATGGTCCGTGACCTTACATTATGAATCCCGAAAAAATGCAAATTCTACTAGAGATGAATTTTCTATTAAATACGATATAAAACGTTTACGAAAAGTAGTTTGTTTACTTTTGCATAGAAATTAATGTGCGAAAAAATATTCGAAAAATATTTATGGTTCACTTCAAAACTTGCTACTACAATTCGCATTATTAAATAATTTTTATATTATTATTAATATAATTGATAATAACACTGTTGATATCCTATCAGTGAATGAATTATATTTAATAAGAAAACTTATCAATATACATTGTCAGATCGTGAACATTACACTGTTGTAAAAATATGAAACATCACTTATGCACATTATCAAGCTTTTTACTAAATGCACCATATATATTTTCTTATATCGTTTGTATTTTTGTTACAAAATCAAAAACAAATTTAGTAAAAATTATAAATACTTGTTGCATCCAGGTTCTTTACATTCTCATTACAATCTACGCTTTTCTTGTTTTTAACCATACTTTTACATCTGTTCAATCAAATTAAATGTTATCACAATAAAAGTAACAAATATAGATATACCTTCACACTAAGTCAAAGATCTACTTAAGCGAAATTTTTCAACAAAAGCGGGTACCTGGGAAATAAGTATTATATAAAGGTACTTCTCGGTAAGCCTGGGTTTAAACATAGGTATTTAAGCCCTTATCGACGAGTTCTAGCAGAAATAAATTAATAATACGTGTGCGCTTGTTGACCTTAACTTTTATCCACGTTTCCGTAATTTTATAAAGCCGATAACACTTAAACGCGGAAGACCTCTTCTTCTATTATATCTAAATACTGTCTGAATAATTAAAGGATTAATTAAAATACTGCGCGAATTATAACTTGATTCGAATGGCATTAAAATTTCCGTAGAAACTGAATTTGCTATTCTTTACATACGAGAAAGAATGGAAGAATATTCACTTAATTATTAGCTACGGTTGGAATAAGTTTGAGTCGAGAGGCCCTCCGAGGAAGTGACGTAAGTGACGTGCTACGTCTGGTTTTAAGTATTGTACTTTAAATAAGTGTTGGAGACGAGGTGACACTGAACATGTATGTATATTAAAGCATACTGACGAGATGTTCCGAACATCCATCGTCAATCAAATGTAACGCTATATATACGAAGTTTAAGATCGTTCGAGCATATAACGAGACCGACCGCGAATATAAATACATAGCACATCTTCATTTTTGTTCCTTTTCTTGCAAAAATATCAATGAGTCTTATATTTGTTCAATGATATATTAATTATTACTAATTTTTATAATTTTTGTTTTTAGTACTTTTCGAAAGACATGGCACTATGTACATATATATGTGTGTGTATGTGTAATGAATCTTATTTCATTTGAAATATATATTTTTGTATCTGTTTCATCGTGGTCAAGGCTTCTGCTACTGACGTTTAAGAGAAATAAATAGGAACATAACTTAAATAAATGCCTATTCCAAATCGTATTTCAATTACGATTACGAAGGATTAAGACCGTTTAACAGTAACGTGTGCATCCTACCCTAACAAGAGAAATTTTTCGAGAATCCTCATACAATTCAGACAAGATTTCGTTTCACCGTGAGACATATTACATTTAAAAAATATTTCAACTCTACCGGTGTATATACTCAAAAGCCGTATATACCCGTACATATCACAAATTTAGTATATAGAATTTCTTTCTTATCTATTAAACGTGTAAAATTTTAGACTTGCGTTTTGAAGAAAATAGCTTGAATATTCGTAAAATAGTTATATCTTTCCGCGTTTCCTTTACTTGCTCTTTAACGATAAAATAAACAAATAAATAAAAAGCTATCGTAAGATAACTATCTCCTATCTTATCGATGTCAAATGATTTTAAATAATTCCGTACAGTAATAAGAATAATACCTGTTTATAACCCAAATCTGTTTAGAAACGTTAATTAAACTTTATCGATAGAAGCAGCATCCTTTATAATATCGTCCTTACTGATGTTTTGGTTCATTTGATCGTTCTCGTATTCTACAAAATCGTCGAACAAACTCGGCCACGCCTCCGCGTCGTCGTAGATGCTAAGATCGTCGCCGATACTCTCAGCAAAATTCAAAAACATGTTCCACGTGTCCCTGGGTATACCCCGTACATGATGGGACTCGAGGAATTTAAGCCATCTTAGTAAGAGCGGTGGTTCGCGTATTGTAAAAACGAGCTTCCAGAGGACGATCGCCATGTCTGCTGGCAATATCCTTTGGCCTGCATTCACGTCTAAACCAAATCGGAATGTAAATCGATAGAGATCCTTAAATAAATCACCGTTCACAGTCAAATCCTGAACGATTTCTGGTAACCGCGCCTGTATGCCACGTATGCTGTCTACTTTCATCGCTTTCAAGCCTATCACGAATTCTTGACGCGTAAATTGGCACATTTGTTTAGCATTCAACTTCCATGCGAGAACGAGTACTTTGAACTCATCTGGCGACAACTGTAAATCATTGCATAATCTTTCTATACCGTCAGCTAAAATCACATCTTCATTGGAATCCTAAAATATGGAATAAAAATAAAATATGGATTTATAAAATGAATATAAATAACACAATTCAAAGTGGTTTGAGAATTCACCTTATATTGGTCGAATAAAGCGTTTAACTTGTTCTCGGATGGTTCCTTTTGCTGTTTCAATTCAGTAGCTGTATTCAGACCGGAGGATGTCCCAGATCTACCCAATGGTGACAAGCGTGCATAAAATCCTCTCGTCGAGCGTATGTTACTTTGTACAATAGGCATGGACCCACAATTATCAGACCCTACATTGTTGAATGTTGATAATGTGGTTACTGATTTTCTGTTTCCATTTAAATGTGTTCCAGGCACTAAGGACCCGGTTTGTCGGCAAGAATTTAAGAACGAACCTCTCAGCTCCATTGTCTCTGAAAATATCATTTAATCCGTAAATTATAAAATATATTATGGTACATTTGGATCAGATAAAATGTAAATTGTTAAATGTAAAAGAATCAGAATTACGAGACTGATTTACCGTCTTTGTAATCGAATGATGAGGATCTTGTGGCAGTGGCTGGTGGAAGAGGCACCTTAAAGCACGAAAAACAGTTTCCCATTGATGCTGTCCGTATTTAATGTTAACAATGGTCATTCCATGCATCAGTAGTTCAGTCTTACATTGGCAGTCTTGATCAAAAGCTAAATAATAACAAATGTAACAAAATATTATAGTTAATATACACTTTACAATGATTGTTATACATGTATCTCACATAAAATTATGTTATTCATCATTATTATATGACCTTAACAGAAAAATGTGTCATATAATGATTAAGCTGTTGAAGACAAGATTAACGTATACAATATATATTATTGCAATATATATCATACTAATCTTAAGGAGCATTGGGGCATGAAAATAAGGCGATCACCTTAATTAAATGTATTCTTTACCTTATTATTAAGGCGGATTTTCGGTCTACCTGGGTCAAAGTAACCCCAGTGACGACCCACCGCAAAATATCTTGCCTTTCCTTCATTCATTAAATTCTCTCAAATTATTTGTGTCCAAATTTGCCGTAATTAAAATGAACAAAACACTTCGCTCCCAGCACGATCAAACATTTCTTTTATATGTCATCGAGGTCGAATTTATATATGATCAAACATCACTGTCATTTGCACTGATGTAACCCCATGGAATGGTATAATAACGTCGGTATCATGCCAGCCGAAATAAATTTATTTCGTATCGAATAAATGGCTGCTAACAAACCTTTCTGTACGTAAAAACTCAGAAATAAAGATACATTTTTTTTGTACTTCAATAATAAAAAAATCCCTTCACGTTGGAGTCAGAGCAACAATAACGAAGTTTCTTTCATATAATAAACTTCAGTATTGATACTTGACAAAAATAATAGTCACTAGCGGTCGTTTTGCAGCCCGAACATGGTCAATTATTTTTTATATACGAATTTCGGTGATTCCCGGGAAGTTTAATTGCTTGCAGACTTTCTGATCAATAAAGTGTGAAAACCACTCGATCTCTTCTCATCTCTGCTCAAGTAGCTCAAGTACATGTAATTACACGCCATATATTTTTATAATGAACCTGTGTGTGCATATGCAGTGTGCATTTCATGAATTCAAAATCATATAGTGCCGTACGTGGTATCTATGTATATACACGTGAGGTGAAGAAAAACGATTCGCAATTGTTTTTGACATGTGAACACCAACTAATAAGTATAAAATCATGATGTTACATTCAATTGCAATCATAAAATTAATTCATTCAATTACACCATAATAGTTAACGTTGCGTAGGCATATAGTAATTGATAAATGAGTACTTTATCTTATCTTAGGGTTAAGGATAATAAATTATTAGATCGTAAATTTTTATGTCATGTTGAGGAATACATTTTTAATGCGTTTTCGTATTCTTCATCAAACATCATAACATATATATTAATTCCAACATTTTATATATCCGTGCAGATTGCGGTGTGACACTCGTATTTTGTGACACTTACAAACGCATAAAATTTCGCAGTCTAATAATTATTATGATTCTCGAGCAACGTAGTCAGACGATCGGTTTATGTTTTATTGTTAGAACAACAATTCTATTGTACAGAATGTAATATTTGAATTAACATAAATTTATGCAGATTGGACTGATACTATCGATAGAAAATGCCCGAATTACCACGGATCACAAGATCCTTGCGGATGTTCACAGATCTTGGGCGTATTAAAAGTACGCTAGATCTGGAACCAAATGATCTCCGCGGAAGACGAGAGAAAAACCATGTTAATACACAGAGGTATACATCAACATTGTCTAATTTATGTAAGTAAAATATTAAATCATATTTTCTGTGCAGAGAATTTACTTGGCAGAATTTGACTAAAGAAGCACCTAAAGAAGTTTTATTGTATCTTGAGCGGCTACGACAAATTGCTGAAAGAGCATTTGGTATGTAATGCATAAGAGTACTTATATAAAATATAATTATTCTTTTACTGTTTTAGGAGAGTCCTCTCAAGTTGTAGATGAATTCTTAATGTTCGCTATACAACTATTAATCGATGAGAACATGATGCTTAAAAGACACTATGGAATTTTAAAAGAAAAGGCTGTAAACTTAGAAAGTACAGATGTGGAAGAAATGATATCTGTAAGTACACTAGATGTTATCATAAATTTAAGCAAATGTTTGGACACAGAAAAATAAAAATATTCATCCAGGTGATCAAACTAATAAAACCAAAATTAAGTGAAGACATTTTAAGACTTATAAGGAGTCCAAAAGAAAATATTAGTAATGATGAAGCAGAAACTATGTTTCACCCTAAATTTGAATACAAACCTGCAAGAGTGCTATGGCCAGAAACTGAAGGGCTTCGTAATATGTCTATAGAAAATACGTTCCAAAAAGCAGACAATTTTACCATGAAATACAAAAATGAAATAACAAAACCGTTGAAAACTGGAGTAAGTACAAAGTTCACTTTAAAGTTAGACTAACAAATATACTTTAATATCAACTATGTTTTTATTTCAGTTCGACAAAGCAGTGTATAAAGAATATCTGAAGAAACATCATCATTTAGAGATCTCTTCAGCAGTGTTAGAGGAGATAATAATCAAGAAACTGATGCACCCTGAAAGTGTAGAAGAGGATTTGCTAAGTCTATTAGGTTCTGAATCCATGGAATTTATAGAATACATTATGCAACATAAAGAGAATATTATAGCTTTAGCCCCAAAGAAGAATGTACAGAAAGTAATTAATTGCAACGTTGATAGGCCTGTCATCAGTGGCCAAGTGACTATACAATCTGAAAAAGAACGAGAACTGTTGAAACAAGTGCGAAAAGGAGAGAGGAAGATGAATAAACGTGATGGAAAGATAGATTTTGAAGATAATTTCGCGCTTAGCATGAAGAGGCATGAAGCTCTTACAGAAATGCGTGCGCCTGTACTTAGAGAAAATCTTATTGTTGAAAGGAAGAAGTATCCATTTGTATTTGACTCGAATGTGAGGGCCACGAGCGGTTTCATATCGCACCAAAGGATAATGCTACCGGAGAACGTGGTCAAAGAGAACACGTCAATATATGAAAAGGTTCACATACCAGCTCCGGAGCCTCAACCGATTGGCATAAATTTCAAACTCATTAATGTGTCTTCGTTGGACAACATTGGACAGTTGGCTTTCTCCGGTGTCGAGACGTTGAATCGCATACAAAGTATAGTGTTCGACGCGGCATACAATACCAACGAAAATTTATTAATCTGTGCCCCGACAGGCGCCGGGAAGACTAACATTGCAATGTTAACTGTTATCCATCAACTGAAACAGCACATGGAGCACGGGGAGTTAATGAAAAATCAATTCAAGATAATTTACGTAGCACCCATGAAAGCTCTGGCAGCTGAAATGACCGCAAATTTTGGCAAGAGACTTCAATGTCTCGGTATATGTGTCCGAGAATTGACTGGAGATATGCAGTTAACTAAATCAGAGATTCAGCAGACGCAGATGATAGTTACTACCCCAGAAAAATGGGATGTTGTTACACGGAAAGGAACCGGAGACATCTCTCTGACGAGTATCGTGAAACTATTGATAATCGACGAGGTGCACCTTCTGCACGGCGACCGAGGGCCTGTAGTTGAGGCATTAGTCGCCCGAACTTTGAGGCAAGTAGAATCGTCACAAAACATGATAAGAATCGTTGGACTCTCTGCGACGTTGCCTAATTATGTGGACGTCGCGCGTTTCCTAAGAGTGAACCCTGAGAAAGGACTCTTTTATTTCGATCACCGATTCCGTCCAGTGCCCCTTAGCCAGACGTTTATCGGCGTCAAAACTTCGTCACCTATGCAAGAGTTAAGTTACATGGACAACGTGTGTTATGAGAACGTTGTAGAGAATTTACGCCTGGGCCATCAAGTGATGGTGTTCGTGCACGCGCGAAACGCAACTGTTAGGGTAGCAAAAGTATTAAAAGATTTAGCAAGCAAGCAAGGGACGCTTAAGTTGTTTATACCTAGCGTAAAATGCACTCAAAAGCCGTTTGCTAAGTCGCGTAATAAAGATTTAATCGAGTTATTTAACAACGGACTATCCGTGCATCATGCCGGCCTGTTACGTGCAGAAAGAAACGTGGTAGAAAAATACTTCGCGGATGGTTTGATCAAAGTGCTGGTCTGCACCTCGACGCTGGCTTGGGGTATAAATTTGCCAGCGCATGCCGTTATCATTAGAGGAACGGAGATATATGATTCAAAACATGGCTCGTTCATCGATTTGGATATATTGGACGTGTTGCAGATCTTTGGCCGAGCTGGTAGGCCACAGTACAACGCTTCAGGCCACGCTGTCATCATTACTGCTTATGAAAAACTATCCCATTATCTGGGATTGTTAACGAATCAAATACCAATCGAGAGTAGCTTCATCAAATACTTGGTTGACAATCTGAATGCCGAAATCGCGTTAGGCACGATATCGAACATGGATGAAGCTGTCAAATGGCTAAGTTACACTTACCTGTTTGTACGAATGAAGCAGAACCATGACGTCTACGGGATTCCCTACAATGTCATGAAAGATGATCCGAATCTGGAACAGAAGAGGAAAGAACTTATCCATGAGGCAGCCATGGCTTTGGACGAAGCCAAAATGATTCGTTACTCAAAAGCTACTGGAGATCTCAGTGCGACGAATTTGGGACGCATTGCGAGCCACTTCTATCTGAAGTATGATACTATTAAATTATTCAATGAACTTACGAAGCCGATAATGATGGAGAACGAGATATTTGCGATGATATCTCAGTCCCAGGAGTTTGAACAGCTGAAAGTGCGAGAAGAGGAAATGAAAGAACTGGATGATTTATATAGGAATTGCGAGTTCAAGGTTCTAGGTGGTATAGAAAACATACACGGCAAGGTGAACATTTTATTGCAGACGCATGTGTCGCGCAGCCGAGTGAACACTTTCTCCTTGATGTCGGATCAATCATACATTGTACAAAACGCAGTACGTATATCTCGGGCGCTGTTTAAAATCATGTTAGGCCAGAACAACGCGATAATGACCAGTCGTTTGTTGGAAATAGCGAAGATGATTGAACTCCAACGATGGAGCTGGGATACTCCTCTTCGCCAGTTTTCTTGTTTACCTCAAGAAGTCATTGATAAGATCGAGCATCACGATCTGACCATCGAAAGACTGAACGAAATGGTTCCTAAAGAAATCGCAGATATTTTACGTGTCGGTTACAACACAGCAGCGCTGGTGAAGAAATGCTGCGGCGAGTTACCGGCGTTAGAGATGGATGCCACTTTGCAGCCTATTACTCGAACAGTTTTAAGGATACGCTTGAAAATATATCCTCATTTCCAATGGAACGACAGGGTCCACGGTAAAACCTCGGAACCGTTTTGGATATGGATAGAAGATCCAGATAGTAATATGATATATCATCACGAATACTTTATGATGACGAGAAAGATGGTGTGCGGTAATTTTGAAGAGGAACTAGTAATGACTATCCCTCTCCAGGAACCCTTACCCTCCCAGTACATAGTCAAAGCAGTGAGCGATCGCTGGCTAGGCTGTGAAAACATGTTGGCTCTAACTTTTCATGATCTGATCCTGCCTGAGATGTACCCACCGCATACCGACTTGTTAAAGTTACAGCCTTTACCGGTAAAAGCTTTGAAGGAGCCAGCCTTCGAACGCTTGTACAGATTTACTCATTTCAACCCAATACAGACGCAGATATTTCATTGTCTCTATCACACGGACAATAACGTGTTACTCGGAGCTCCGACTGGATCTGGGAAAACGATTGCCGCGGAGATCGCTATGTTCAGAGTATTCAAGAATTACCCGACACAGAAAATCGTGTACATCGCGCCATTGAAAGCTTTAGTTAGAGAACGAGTAACAGATTGGAAAGTCAGGCTCGAGGAGAGACTACAGAAGACAGTAGTTGAATTAACCGGAGACGTGTCGCCGGATATCAAAGTTATAGCAACTGCCAGCGTAATCGTGACTACTCCTGAAAAATGGGACGGTATCAGCAGAAGTTGGCAAACGAGGAATTACGTGAAGAACGTTTCACTTATCATCATAGATGAGATCCATTTATTAGGAGAGGATCGTGGTCCGGTGTTAGAAGTTATTATCTCGCGAACTAACTTTATCTCTTCGCACACGACGAGGAAAATAAGGATTGTAGGCCTATCCACGGCATTGGCTAACGCAATGGATCTAGCTCACTGGCTCGGTATAGGAGAAATGGGCATGTATAATTTCCGTCCGTCTGTACGCCCTGTGCCACTGGAAATTCATATAGACGGATTCCCAGGGAAGAATTATTGTCCCCGAATGGCTACGATGAACAGGCCGACTTTCCAGGCTATCAGACAACACGCGCCTAACAGTCCATCCTTAGTATTCGTTTCCTCGCGAAGACAAACACGTTTAACAGCGCTGGACTTAATCGCGTATCTCGCAGTGGAAGATAATCCTAAACAGTGGTTGAACATGCCTGAAGACGAGATGTGCAATATCCTGGATCATATAAAAGATTCGAATTTGAAGCTTACCTTAGCTTTTGGAATTGGCCTTCATCATGCTGGTCTTCAAGAGAGGGACAGGAAAGTTGTCGAGGAGCTATTCGTTAATAATAAAATACAGGTGCGTTTACACCCGATGTAGTTCGAACTTTTGTTTCAATTGAAGTAATGTACAGGTATTAATTACAACGGCTACTTTGGCTTGGGGCGTGAATTTCCCTGCTCATTTGGTTGTGATAAAAGGCACGGAATATTTCGATGGGAAACAGCATCGTTACGTGGACATGCCGATCACAGACGTACTACAAATGATGGGTCGTGCTGGTAGGCCTCAGTTCGATACCTCAGGAGTGGCGGTCATCTTGGTACACGATATAAAGAAAGAGTTTTATAAGAAATTCCTGCACGAACCATTCCCGGTTGAATCGAGTTTGTTACAAGTCTTGCCAGACCACATAAACGCCGAAATTGTGTCTGGCACGATTAAAAATAAGCAAGAGTTATTGGATTATTTAACGTGGACTTACTTCTTTAGAAGGCTGTTGAAAAACCCGGCTTACTATAATTTAAACGCCTTAGAACCTCACACAGTTAATCAGTATTTGTCAAACTTAGTAGATGAGACATTGAAGGTGTTAATAAACTCGCATTGCGTAGAATTCGATGAGGTGTGTATAATGTTCGATGAGATACAATTTTCCTTCGATTTATCATTACGTCGTAATTTGGGACGTTTCTGAACGATTTCAGGAAGATCAAGTCTTGCTCCCGCTTCCAATGGGTCAGATAGCGTCTTTCTATTATCTCTCGCATCATACTATGTCCAGCTTCGAAGAATCGCTGAACGATTCTCTTACCCTGGAGCAATGCTTACGTATTTTGTGCAATTCTCACGAGTACGCTGAATTACCAGTGAGACACGACGAGGAAATTTTGAATGAGTAAAGTATCATTTTTACTAAATAAAAAATCCGTTCCAGAATTGACATACTTAATTGCTGTACAGGGAATTGAGCAAAATGTGCAGGTACAAGGTAGAAGATTATTCTTATGGTTCTCCGCACACCAAAACGTTCTTATTACTTCAAGCACATTTTTCAAGACTTCCTATGCCATGTGTGGATTATCTTACAGATTTAAAATCGGTTCTCGACCAAGCGATAAGAATTATTCAAGTACGCGTGACTTAAACGAAATTCGCACAATAATATATTCACGTATATTCACGTATTCATTTTTAGGCAATGATAGACGTAGTCGCGGATCATGGATGGTTGGCGAGCACGTTAACGATTATAAATTTACTTCAAATGATCATCCAAGCTCGGTGGATTGAAGAATCTCCAATTACTACATTGCCACACGTTAATCCTGTACATTTACCATTGTTCGAACTTCTGTCGCCAATTCTCCCAAAACTATGCTCTGCCATTCCAAACAAATATGATCTACAAAGGTTTACAAAGGTTTTAGGTGAAGAGTTTCAAGCAGAAGAATTACATCAGGTAATCAGATTTGAGCAAAAAAATTTTTTAATGAATTAATACCATTGAAACACGCTGTATTTTAGATATATCAAGCGTTAAAAAGAATGCCAATCCTCTGCCTCGAGTTATGCATAGAAAGCTGTGACGACGACGAGGCAAAACAATTTGTGTTATTAAATCCCAACAGAGCCAATGTTATAAATATCCATAAAAATCAAGATTATACACTGAATATCAGAATGAGAAGAAAGAATAAATCTAGCCACGGTTTGAAAGCACACTGCCCTATGTTTCAAAAAGGAAAGGATGAGGGTTGGATCTTAGTTTTGGGCAATTCCACCGAATTATTCGCCTTGAAACGAGCAGCTGGCATCAATGATCAATACAAATCGCATCCATTGCAGTTTACGGCTCCATCGGTGCTAGGTATCTACATTTGCACTTATTCTTTTTCTTTTGATATATTCCTTTTGTTCATAATAATTAAATATTTAAGGATCGATCGTCCTGACGTTTTACTTGATGTCTGATTGTTACATGGGACTGGATCAACAATATGACATAAGACTAAATGTGATACCTTAAGTAAATTCAGTTGTTACGTTATCTTTGAAGCCAAGTAAATGTAAAGAGTATTTTAATAAAATTTAATATTATTTTATTACCATATATACATATGCGTGTATAAAGTCGTTTTAATAATTAAAAAAGTACTATGATTAAAGAGATGTTTGAAATGTTTAAGTATTTATTTTTTTCAGGTGCATATAAATTTTCGTATGTATATACTCGCATTTAGTATCCGTACGTATCTCTATACAGATTGTATATCCGTATGGATGTATATACATATTTTATTACGAGACTATGGAAACAATATATATGGATTGTTTTATTTCTCATACACACAAATGCAAATCTTATCACTTTAATTATATAAGGATAAAAAAATTAACACATGAAGGATCAGTTTTATCATATAGGTGTTACGGATAAATTATGTGAAAATATTAATAATAATGGATGCAACTGTTTGGATCGAATTAAGTTAGTACGTTTGATTACAGATTATTTAATCGAATGGCAGTACTCGGTTAAAAACGAAATAATATCAGTAATCGTTTCTCCACACTGATCCTTCTTCACATTTAGTTGTGATATTGCAATAATACAATATTTGTTTATAATTTCTTAGGCTAACAAGGACTAACAAGATAGTAGTATTAGGGTAGGAAGGATATGAGATCATTTCATTGCTTTGTTTTAAAAAAAAATAACATTGATTAAGTTATACGCTATTTATCCGCAATGTTTCGCTCGATATCAATCAGCGCAGAGTGTTCATTCTAATGACCTAGAAGAGACATTTTAGTCCTAGGTTTTTTAGCTTTAAGCTTATGTGTTATCCCTGAGATAAATAATGCAATTTGTGTGAAAGTGTCCCTTACTCGTTATTACTTTTCTTAATGTTTTATTGTCCTAGCAATCGGAAATAAACGCCTAATATCGTTTGTTCATGTTACTAAATTATGCTTTTCAGTGAAATATCAAGTATAGTAAATAATAATCTCATGCTTTCAATTCGTGACTGGATAGTCACAAATTCATCAAATATATTAATATTTCTTAAGTTTAAATCACAATCGAGTGTTCACAAAAAAACCCGCTATAGTTAACTCTTTTGTTTCGTGAACATATTTCTAGTAACACTGACGTTAAATACTTCTTTTTGTTACTTATCATAGGTTTTAAAGCTGTTATAAAGTCGTTAATTAAATATTTTTTTCTTCCCTTTTATCATCAATAGATTGAACCTTCTGCCTTCTTTGTATACATATATATGAAATGCACTTTATATAGTATTATTTCCGTTAACTGATCAAAGCAAAGAAATACTTAAGCTCCTTCCGTAATGGAAATTTGGAAGTACTGATTATTTCTCATAAGTAATAAACCGAAATATATCTCGTTTTTTTTCTCATTTTCTTTTTGAAGCAATTAATTGAGACAATAATGCACTTCTACTCCATCACATTCATTACAAATATTAATATATTTCTTTCTTCCCACATGTTTGAGAGAACTTCACATGATACAATGAATTGTAACTCTGGAGTCCCGTTATTTCTCGTTTAAATACAAGACAAAAAGAAGATCGTAGTTAATACGACTTTAGGATTAATACGTTATTACTGCCGTTTTTTAGTATTCTCTCCATTTCTCCTTTAAGAATTCTTCGAATGACAATAATATCTCGAATGACGGCTTATATGTTATCACTCGAGAACCAAGGAAGCACTGGCATAACTAACAGAACTATCATTCATGTTATTGCACTGATTACTTTGGACATATTTCAGAAACTTCAAATTCATTCTTTGGCCGTTACTATTTCCTTTTAAACTATGTAGTGCCTGTTGAAACACACGGTTCATAATCAAAAGAAACTAATGTACTATCAACTATTCGTCTGTGTAAAAATTGATAATATAAATGAATAAAAAGTGTTACCTGTAGAAAGACACTAATAGGATGTCGGCCACATATCGTGTTACCATATTTCTTAAGATAATCAGTAAACATTGTGGGATTTAACGTTTCTATGATATCCATACCCTGTGAATCAAAAGTATATGAAAGCCGTTTAATCGAATATCTATAATGATGAATTGAAAGATCATTCAAACTATTACCATTTTATCAAGGTTTTGAATAGATCTGTGAATTGGGCACGATCTATCATAATAAGTGTAACGAAAACGCTGCCCCCAATGACAGAAATCCGATGATATAACAAATAATGTCTGTGGATCAGCTACATAAGGTGCTAATATTCTCCCATAGAGTGCTTCCCTCTCAGGAGTCAATGAACCAACCAGTATGGGAACGATTGTGAAAGAGTCTTTAAATCTAAATTGAAGGAAAATTCTCAATAGGATTTTATATAAAAGTTATCATCCTATGTTCCTAACAACAGTAAATATACCCTTCCATAACTTTCGCGATGTATGGTAATTGCATCTCAATGCTATGCTCTTCTTCATCGGCATTCAAGTCCATCCATCCAAAGTGTCCATTCTCTTCCAGCTCTCTGTATACTATCATGTACAGTACATACTCATGATTCAATTATAAAACTCAAATAACCACATATATATAAAAATAGCCAAACAAGATTTGAGCATGCTCCGCGCTAATGCAATGTATACCTTGTTGGTCAATGTGTAGATCATACAATGGAGTTTGATAAATCGGAGCTGAGGAGAGAGCACAGCCTGTTAATCTTACATGATGAGATGGACCGAGAATAAAAATCCTTCGCCTACATAATAATAATACATTCATATTTTAAAATTACTTTGTGGAAAGTACGTTAATGCCGCTCTATCATCGAAACTTACACAACTACAGGACTAATCTGACGGTATGCAAAACCAGCACATGCTCCACAATAGTTGTAACCCGCATGTCTGCGAAATTTTGTTCATATTTCAGTAAAGATCTTTTCTTAATTTAATTGAATATTATTCTAATGTAGTATAATTACTGACGGGGCGATAATTCCCCTAGCAGGCCCATGTGACAGATCTGCAGCCTCCAACCACCCTTCTAATTGCTTATTTAACTCCATACCTGTATAAAACAAAATATTATGAAATGATTTGTTCGAACCTAAGTAAGACTGATGTGTTTCGAAGAGGCAAGATAGAAGTCGAATAATTTATCGCAGACTCGAAATGTCATTACGAGATACGAAAAATATCAATCATCGATGCACCGAACGCGATCATTTGTCAACATATGTAACTGTGATAGCCTGCTCGACGACGAACGTGGGCGAAACGGGAGAGGATCGAAATGATGGTTAATTAGTTATGAACGTTATTAAAACACGAAATAAATCCGTAGGAATAATTTAAATAGCATACATGACACTTACCAGAGCCTGCGTACCAACTACCAGCATGAGTTGCTCTTCTAATTAATGCCATTTTTCGCTTGATTCCAACAATTTTTCTATCCTTTGCCTACTATTTCTAAATGGATAACTATCCAACTTTTGTGCCTGTAGCGTACAATTTTGTACGGGATGCAGACGCGTCTGATCTGACTTGTATTATAAAAAATGTTTATAAAACTCTACCATAAAACTTAATTTTTACTGAGCCACGAACAACATATTTCTAATAACGTCAAATGCACGATTCTGCAAGTCCTTGATTACTATGCATTTTCCTGTAGTATCTCGACAAACGAATAATACTGTATTTACCGAAGATCCAGACGTTTTAACAAACTATTCAGCTTTTCAGCGAGATGATCGATACTGACTGCGTGGAACGTGATATTAATTTCTTATTTATTTTATTTATTAATTTTATCCTAGTTGTAACACGCGAGCATTGAGTTCCGCCATCTAAAACTCTTAACTTCCATGCATTCTGCCTATAGTAACTTAGTTCGTAGCGGCTTCTTCCATACGCATCCATTCGTTTTCGGGCTTTTCGGAATCGACGTTACGTCACGTTGTTGGATGGATGATTCGTAAACGAATTGTAACACATTATTTTCATTATTTTACATAATTGATTATCGAAGACGGAGTATTATTAGATCCGGGGTTCGATTATTGGCGAAGGTAAATATCTAGAGCGAAGCGTTCGGTACACCGAGAGAGGGATCACCGATGTTTTATCGGCAGTATAACAATGGCTGCAGTGCGACATTTAAAATAATTTCTCTCTTTCCTTTTCACGCGTAGTGATTAAAATTATTGGGTTTTACGACGCATCTGCTATAGTGGGATTTCGTTAGCGGCATGATGTTCGTTATCGTTATTGTTATTAAAATTATATCGCTCTTTGCTGTGTACCGATGTACATACCGCGTGTTATCTGTCACCGAATAAAGAATTTAATTTATGTTACAACCTGATCGATACTGATCACGTGGTGTCACGTTTGCATTTTTCCCAAATTAAAATAGTAGGGGAATGGAGGCGGATCCAAGGCGTAAAGGGCCGAGGAGCCCTAGTGCGGATTCTGAGGATTCGTCCCACAGGGCAAGGAGGTCCAGGAAGTACGACAGATCTCCGTCGCCAAGGAGAAGCAGATACCGGCGATCTCGTTCTAGAGATAGAAGATCACGTTCCAGCTCCAGGGACAGAAGAAGAAAGGACGCGAACCGTACGAGCGATTGGAAACAACAAGCTGCCGCTCAGTCTCAGGGATCTACACCTAATGCAAGTAATCCTGGGAGTTATGTTTCTGCAGTTCATAATCAGTATCAGGTACGATTGAAGATGCACAGTGGTCGAAGAAAGGAGATAATGTAAATAATATTATATTGTTGCTCTCTAGGCGCCTCCACCTCCAAACACGAGCCAGCCACCACCACCTTTGCCAGCTTACAACCAAGGATATAATAACTACAATTATAATTATGGGCAAGGCTATGACTACAGTTACCAACAACCTACTGGTTATCGCAGTGTAAGTTTTTTAAAAAAAAGTATAGTGACTAAGATGAGTATGTTGTATGAAAATGATAATTGTTCTACTGACTATGAATGGTACAGGGTTGCAGATAAATTATTAAATCTTTAATACAGTTGAATACCAATTCGTTATGAACATTCAGCGTTTGATTCGGATTGAAATTTAGAGATGTTAAATCAAGACAATTACAGTATCTGCACCCCTGGAAAGATGATTGTATCACGATCCAAGCAGTACAATTGAATCTCATCATTTCGCCTATTCATAGGTCCGACCGCGTTCTATGAATTCGCGAAATTAACTATGAAATCGTTAGACAAACTACCAAAGTGTTTTTTCATATTATTTGGTAGTGTTGTGCTCATTTTTTGGCAATGAACATTCTGTTCTTTTTCGCCGCGAATTATTGTGATTCCGCTCGTAAGTATAACGCACGCGTTGTTTATTTTATTGGCATCGACATTGGAAACCAGTATTATTGACTGATCTTCAAGAATCTTCCGTGTATTATCCAAAGTTCTGATTTGAATATGGAGAGATAAAGGTAAGGTTCGATAAAAATATTGTTTAACCATTTGACATCAAACGTATGTTTACTTTGTTAGGATTACCCACCACCAAATTGGCAAGGGAATCAGGTACCTTATAACAATCAGCAGCCACCACCTCCACCCACGTTAACATCGCAACAGGAATCGTCGAGACCTGCGGATAGCGGTTCCTCCGGATTGGTTTCTTCTCTGGCAAGACCGGAAGATGCCAAGAAGGAA
>SHCU01000005.1:502715-523799 GCA_004307685.1 Ceratina australensis
CAGTATCAGGTACGATTGAAGATGCACAGTGGTCGAAGAAAGGAGATAATGTAAATAATATTATATTGTTGCTCTCTAGGCGCCTCCACCTCCAAACACGAGCCAGCCACCACCACCTTTGCCAGCTTACAACCAAGGATATAATAACTACAATTATAATTATGGGCAAGGCTATGACTACAGTTACCAACAACCTACTGGTTATCGCAGTGTAAGTTTTTTAAAAAAAAGTATAGTGACTAAGATGAGTATGTTGTATGAAAATGATAATTGTTCTACTGACTATGAATGGTACAGGGTTGCAGATAAATTATTAAATCTTTAATACAGTTGAATACCAATTCGTTATGAACATTCAGCGTTTGATTCGGATTGAAATTTAGAGATGTTAAATCAAGACAATTACAGTATCTGCACCCCTGGAAAGATGATTGTATCACGATCCAAGCAGTACAATTGAATCTCATCATTTCGCCTATTCATAGGTCCGACCGCGTTCTATGAATTCGCGAAATTAACTATGAAATCGTTAGACAAACTACCAAAGTGTTTTTTCATATTATTTGGTAGTGTTGTGCTCATTTTTTGGCAATGAACATTCTGTTCTTTTTCGCCGCGAATTATTGTGATTCCGCTCGTAAGTATAACGCACGCGTTGTTTATTTTATTGGCATCGACATTGGAAACCAGTATTATTGACTGATCTTCAAGAATCTTCCGTGTATTATCCAAAGTTCTGATTTGAATATGGAGAGATAAAGGTAAGGTTCGATAAAAATATTGTTTAACCATTTGACATCAAACGTATGTTTACTTTGTTAGGATTACCCACCACCAAATTGGCAAGGGAATCAGGTACCTTATAACAATCAGCAGCCACCACCTCCACCCACGTTAACATCGCAACAGGAATCGTCGAGACCTGCGGATAGCGGTTCCTCCGGATTGGTTTCTTCTCTGGCAAGACCGGAAGATGCCAAGAAGGAAGGTACGTTTCATTTCTAATTAGAAATTAGTATTATTATTTTTTATTAATATTTTTTAATTTCTGTGCTCAACAGCGATCGCGGCCGAAGTGAAGCAACAGAAAGCGACTTTGGCTAAGCAGCGGGAGGAGTATGTTAAGAAATCAGCGACGTTACAACGTGAGCTGGAGATTTTGCGTCAACAATGCGATGAAATTGGTAAAGAAGGTGGACGAGAAAATACTCGTATCGTAAAAGAAAATCAGAAGTTACAGGTATGTTACAGCTATGCAAACTGGTGAACGATTATTTATTTTCTAATAAGTTTTATCCTACGTTAATTTCTCAATTTCCAGATTGAGATACAAAACAAAATGAAATCTATACACAACGTGATCGACATGCTCACTGGAATTATAGGAGACAAAGCAACCGTCGACGATCTTAAGAGCAAGTTTAAGTTAGAGATTAAACGCTCGAGAAGTCCCAAGGAAGATTTTCCGACGGGAAAGTCAGAGTCGCCCGATAGATCGTCGGCCACCGACTCTGACAAGGATTCGAAACTTGAACGGGACATGAAAGATCGAAGATCTCCTGAGGATTCTAAACCTATGTACAATTTTGTGCATTACGACCCCGAAATGCATTGGTGTAAAGTCTGCGATATATTTCCTAAAACGGCAAAGGAATATTTGAATCACCTGCATAGCAATGAACACAAAGAAGCTTGTTTAGTAAGTTGTCACATTATTATAACAATTTTAGTAAACCTCCGGCCGTGAAATGCTAGGTACCGTCAGTGCTATTGAACTAGTAGAACTTTTGAAGATTATTCTTCACGAATAACTTTTATCACAATCATTAGAACAGGACGCAGAAATATCTTACTAATAATTGCTTTACATTGTCTGAGAACAAAGGAATTCTGTTAAGACCATATATATAGATATGTATATATTTCTAATTTGAAACTACATTTGTACATGGATGATATATTACAGTAACGATCGACACCCAGGTACTTGCTACATAGTCGAATCGGTGCACCGACGACAACAATTTCTCATTAAAAAGAGTACCACCAAGTATTCGTACAAATCTGTAGGGAGCATTGTCGTAACATTTAATTCCTTCTAATAGGAACGCAAGATAGTTGATATGCCGTGGCATGAGCGGAATGGAGAGGGAACGGAAAAGGAAGTACCCTATTATCCTGGGCTGCCGACGAAAAGAACTCCTATTAAAGGTATGGTTCATTTCAGTGGATAATTACTAATAGAATACAATTCCGTAGCTTGTGCACAGACACTGTGGTGTCCGGTATGTATTGAAGAGATCTACAGCTATGGTTTGCTTAAAAATTTGTCTGCGTTAACATGTGTATCGTCGATTCGCGGAGTCGGATTGCGTACAACCACAACGACTATCTTATTTTTGCTTCTCTGTTTCTTCTTTTTACATTTTCAAAAACACGATACATTGAATATCGTGAATCTTCGCCATGGAAGTTGTGTCGTGTTTACGTGACGCGGGGCAGTCTTTTTTTGTTCCCGCGATTGCAATGTTGGCAGCAAATTTTATAGCAATAATGTAATCATCATAGAGATGCACTGGATCTTAAACGGATTCGAAGAGCACGGTTTCGAACGATTTCAGATATTTCAGCTTCCGTCTATAAGTCGAACCATTTAAAATTATTCCTTGCAAGTGTAATGTTCGTCGGTCCATCGTACATAGGTCTGTTCACTCTCAAGAATGAATACAAAGGAAGATCTTATTACTAATGTGAAACACATGTCGATAGAAATCAATGTTATAATGCTGGTGCGTGTACAGATACAAATAACATATATAGTTACATGGAAATGTGTAATTTGTGATAATCTCTTGTGTCACCTATATTACTTCGGATATTTATTATACTTGCAAATATCTTTATGACATATTTAGTAAATACTTCTGATATATTTTTGTAAAACATACTGCGAATGCCAGTCTCTTATCGACGATCGTATATAAAAAAATGTCAGATTATTATTATATCTTACTTATGAACGTTTAATAGAATTTTAGGAAAGAGGCAATTGGAGTATGTGTAAATATGAAATGTCATGGTGTTTTATGTAATTTATTATTTTTATTTCACTTGTATAACATCTCTATGGTATATAGTTGTATAAATAAAACGATTGTTCCTCCTCCCCCACTTTTCTTCTAGAAATCAACGTGGGATTGATTCTACTACCAAAGAATATTTTAATGTTAGCTACCATTTGTTGACCATCTTTTAATATATTATTTTTGTTTTCAGTGACATGAATGTGTCGTGGCAGAATATAAGGTCATTCTTTATGAACTTAAATTGTTTACCATTTTCAAAGCTTAAGCGATGCTAAGAGTTCAATTATTTGCTTATAGGGTTGCAGTTCTTTAGCGCTGCGACGGCATGGTACTGCAAGCTTTGCGACTCCTGGATCGGCGATCTCCACTGTGCAAGTTTACACTTGAAATCCAAGCAGCACCAAGAGAATTACTCTGTAAGTTAATTAAACTTTGTCCCCTTATATCATTAATTAGACCATATACAATGTATTAATTACATCGTTTCCATTCAGCACTTTGTCGAGCAAAACCCGCATTGGGAAACCGACTGGATGGCAGATCGGGAGAAAGCATTCTCCGAGGAGAAGCACAAGCAGATACAATTGGAATTGCAGAAGCACAAGGATGATGATCCGCTGCCAAAGTCGAAAAAGTCAAAGAAATCGAAGAAAAGTAAAAAGAAGTCGAAGAAACGACGGAATAGAAGTAGTGGTAGCGACACCTCCAGCGAATCGGATAACTCTGACACTGACTCTGATCAAGATATGTCCAAGAGCATTCGGGTCGCAATGCGAAACAAGATGAAAGCATCGACGCAAGCGATTCTCAACGAGGAGATCGATTACCATCGAATCAAGTTGAAGGGCCACTGGCCGAAAGTTACGCCGCAGCATATGAATCCGTCGGCGACTCCGGAACCACAGCCTGTAGAGACCGACGATAGACAGCTGTTGAATTCGATCAGGGACAAGCTGAAAGCGAAGCAAGAAGAGGAGATGAAGTCTATTAGCAGCCATAGGTTGAGCCAGGAGAAGACGATAGAAGAAGAGGAGGAAGAGGAGCAGGTCCAGTCGACGTTTTCGAATAAACCGAAGCCGGAGAATTTGGAACCGTGGGGCCCGAAGGAACCACCGAAACCCTTCTGGATAAAAAAGGAAGAAGAGAAGCCTCAACCTATAGTGGCTAAGCCGATCGAATTACCGAAACCGGAAGAAATGCCTAAGCCTCATATGGGATTCTGGACGAAGCAACAAGTCAATATGATCGTGAAACAGCCAGAAAGTAAACCTGTAGAAAAAGAAGATGAGAGGGAACGGGAGAGCGACAGATACAAAGATGATCGCGATAGGAAGTATGATAGGAGGGAAGACAAATATGATCGTTATAGCAGCAGATACGACAGGAGACGCGGCCGGGACAGGGATCGTGATCGTGACCGAGACAGAGATAGAGACAGGGATAGGGACAGAGACAGGGATACGCAAGCGATTCTCAACGAGGAGATCGATTACCATCGAATCAAGTTGAAGGGCCACTGGCCGAAAGTTACGCCGCAGCATATGAATCCGTCGGCGACTCCGGAACCACAGCCTGTAGAGACCGACGATAGACAGCTGTTGAATTCGATCAGGGACAAGCTGAAAGCGAAGCAAGAAGAGGAGATGAAGTCTATTAGCAGCCATAGGTTGAGCCAGGAGAAGACGATAGAAGAAGAGGAGGAAGAGGAGCAGGTCCAGTCGACGTTTTCGAATAAACCGAAGCCGGAGAATTTGGAACCGTGGGGCCCGAAGGAACCACCGAAACCCTTCTGGATAAAAAAGGAAGAAGAGAAGCCTCAACCTATAGTGGCTAAGCCGATCGAATTACCGAAACCGGAAGAAATGCCTAAGCCTCATATGGGATTCTGGACGAAGCAACAAGTCAATATGATCGTGAAACAGCCAGAAAGTAAACCTGTAGAAAAAGAAGATGAGAGGGAACGGGAGAGCGACAGATACAAAGATGATCGCGATAGGAAGTATGATAGGAGGGAAGACAAATATGATCGTTATAGCAGCAGATACGACAGGAGACGCGGCCGGGACAGGGATCGTGATCGTGACCGAGACAGAGATAGAGACAGGGATAGGGACAGAGACAGGGATAGGGATAGGGATAGGGATCGGGAGAGGGACTATTACGAGGATCGTAGGAAACGGGACAGCAATGAGTCGCCTCGACGCGAGAGAAACTGGCGCGACAGTCCAAAGAGGGGTTACGAGAAATACGGAAAGGATAGAAGGGAGGATAATTCATCTAACGATGAATCGAAATTTGAGAAAAAGACAAACGAATCGGCTTCGAAGTCGAAGAAGGGTAGCGTGCAGTCGAAGAAGTCAGCGCCTCAAGTATCGAAAGGTAAACTACCTTTCATTGGCCGATTACCATTGTTTAAAAAGAAGACTGAGGAACCAAAATTACCGGAAAAAGACATTACTCCGCTGCCTTATCAGCAGAGTAAGTTCGAAGACACGCCGAAAGTACCGAACGAAATTATAAATCCGCCTGGTGTGGTGCATATCACAAAATTAGCTACTCCACTGAATCTGGGTAATAGTACTATTGCCTCTAGCAATAGTAACATCATTTCGGCTAGCGGTAACAACGCGAGTACTTCGCCTGCCCAAAATAAGAATCAACAGATGAAGATATTGGTCGCCCCGCCGCCACCCGTGTTGAACGAAGCGAAGCCTACGCAACAAGTAGTCGATATGGAAATCGAGGATCAATCCGAGGAAACAGTGATAGAAGAACCAATTATAGAGCAACAGAAGCAGACCCAAAGTATATCGAAATTACCTTTGCCTCCGCATCCTCCACCGCCTTTAAACAGACCACCGCCCTCGTTCTCGGCACAGACTCAACAGGAAACTGGGCAAACCAGGCCGCAATTCCCAACAAATCGGCCACCTCCACCGTTTATGGCTAACCCGCCGCCGTTCGTTCAGTCTCAAACACGGTTCACTCCTCATCAACCAGTACGCCCGGTTCAAACGCATCCCTCTTTTATGACGACCCCGCCGCCGCAGATACCGGCGGTTCCTACGTTCGTTCAGAGCCAAGCGCCGCCACCTCCGTTGCCGAACGTTGAAAATGCGGCACCAGACATCTCCGAGATCCCGGAACCCACTGAGAAACGTTCCGACCCTAGCATTCCTTTGCCTGACGATCTGCAGGAAGCTTTAAATATTATTTTCCCGAAAGAGGAGACCGAGATGAAACAACAGAGCCAACAGGAGGCCAACATTATGTATTCATCTATGTACAGTATGCTGGGATGCGTCGGCTACGGTCCAGAATACATGGATCAACCGCCGCCGGAGATTACCCAAGCTGACACTGAGGTAGACACTCAACCAGGACCAGACGATTTGAAGATGTTAGGCATCGACGAGGGTGACACGATCCTATAAAACCTCTTGCTGCGGATTCACTTTTATGAACAGGTTTTTCTGACTTCTCTAGTTTTTTTTATAAGGATGTGTAGCGTTAAACATGTTTCGTGGCTTACTTTTAATTGATCATTTGATGGAGTATACAATCGCTGTTCACAATTTCCTAATAATTCGAGAGCCGTGACGCGTGTATCTTTAAAGATGAAATTTATAGACACGTTTAAACGGGATTATGTAATTATTTTAAATAGGAAATAGTAAATGTTTCTCTTTTGCTTATCGAGCAAGCACGTACTAGACCCTTTCCTTCTCGAAGTAAAAGAGAGCGCAAAGATTTTGCGAGATATTTACTAGTTTTTATTTTGTACACTAATTCATATGACTTTGATTTAGAGATCACGATGGTATTTTTCTCCGAAGGAAATTAAGAAACTCGCATTGTTACAGAATACACATCGAACTAATACAACCATAAGGGTATTATAAACAATGTATTTTAGGCTTATAAGAATGAATTCCTTTATTTTCATTTTTCTTTATTTTGAATGCCATATGAATAATATAAATGCAGCGCTCCAAGAAACTGTAAATTTGATTAACCGACGATCAATAAATTATGAAATTCCACGAGCATCGGGATTATGATAAGGGGGTAACAAATAAATTAGAGACAAAAGTTTTTTCTGCGTCGCTCAATTCGTGCTTCGTTTATTTCTTCGTATAAGTTTATGCCGCTTAAAAACTGTTTTATGGATTCGCGTATTATGATTATCACACACCTTGACCCTGAAAGCGTACAAGTTGCACACAATGTATAATTCAATCAGTTAGCGTCGTTCAATATGAGACATGACTACCGTACAATGCTATACACATCGTAAATTACATACTTCGGACATAGGCAATGTACTTAATGCTCTTATAACCATATTGTCATAATTCTTTAAATAACGTTGCTTAATAATTTAACGAACATGTTAAAATCCAACTGTACTTTTACCACTACGCTACAGTCAAACAAATATGTACATAATAGTAAATTTCAACACTACCATGTACGTATGTACAGAACACGCAAAAATTAGGACAATGACATACGTTACTTTCAACTTTTAAAATGCTTTATATGAACACAATGAAACGAAATGACAATTTGAAAAAACAATGGCTAGCTCTTCCTCAATATAAAATTTCTTGGCCACTTCATTTTAAATGTCATTTGATGCTAAATAGTATTCTAGGCGAGTATCTCATTACGCGTCAAAAGGTAAAATAAGATTCCATGTCCTTCGTCCGACGTGCTTTGAATTTAAATAACAATAGCTATGATATTTAAGTACTCCCAGTGCTTATAACCCGGTGCGAGATATCAAAAGACAATCACGAGACAACGTCTCTCGTCGGAATGATAATTAAAATGGAATGATCTGTAGACCTAAATTCTCAAAGCTGATGTGCATCGACATCTAATCTCGTTTGGTGTGAGTGTCAAAGCAGTGAGCGGTATAGAAATTCATTGTCGAGGTACATTAGATCTGCACCGCGATACTGGCGCTCGATATGTTATCACCGCTGCCAGCAGTCTGCGTTGCTTTGGTGCACACCAACACCGGCGCTACGCACACTTCAATATGAATTGCCTTCTTGTTTGAATCTTCCAGCATCTCGTCCCAGCAGGACACTGGTTTATTAATATCCAACGGTATCCGAGTACCGTTAACTACAGACGTGGAGAAACTCTCGTCCAATATCAGCATCGCTTTTCTAACGTCAATCTGAAGCAATTCAAAAATTCGATTAATATCAATTTAAGTGTTTCAAATGAATGGATTTTTTATTATTCGGCGAACTCACTTGACTCGTCGCGCATACATGTCTGTGGGCTGTCAGTGATGCTTTTGCTGCTGCAGCCATTGTATTCTTCCACTTTGAGTCTTTCACCGTGATTATGGCTTGGTACGCTAACGTGTGTACGTGAAGTCTCGTGAGATAACGGCTACTTCCTACCACTGTATTCTGAAAACGCACGATTTTGAATAGCGTCCGCATCTGATCTAGAACCGTGGCTATCCGTGGCATCGAATCCGCGACAAACGAAGGATTCCCATTACGATGATACCAAATATTATACAAATTGGCTATTTCCTGCTCATTCATCCCCAAACTGTCGGCGAACGGTATGATCGTATTGAATAGTTCATAAATCACTTCTGCTTCCGTGAATGAAGCCATCTCGAAGTGAATCTTTGTAGACTCGGGTTGCAACATTTGCTTGTTCACCTTTTGTAAAAGTTTTTTCTTTTCATCTGTGTTTCAACAAACCCCTTGTTAAGACGATTATTTGCATTAGGTATTCAGAAATATTCGGATTTCGGTTACCATTCGGTAATGGATAGTTATCCATCAGTTGTAGACCGCTAATAACAAGTAGATTAGGCTCATGCGTTGACAAAATATTATCAAACGCATCGAGAGAGCTAAGTTTAGGATTATTAGCGTCATTGTGGAGAATATACCTAAAGAATATTGTTATCTAGTTATTTCGATCGAAAGAATATTTGACAGGTTTCTCAAGTATACATACCTGTTAGCTCTGGGGCTGATATATGGGCCCCAGGCTTCCTCGTGTTTGTACTCTATAACTAAGTGGATATCATCCCTTTTGACTTCACCGCCAACAACGTTAATAACTTGCGGTAGCATTTGATGAAGGGCCCTAGTCAGTTTCGCGGCAAGCGTTACGTCGCATCTTTCTCTGGCAAACCGCATAGCCATAACAGCCGCGTTACCGCCGATGGTAGAGTACGATGACTCGAATGAACGAGCTTTGGCAACAAGCTCATCGAAAAGAGTTCTGTTTTCCATGTATCTCCTAAGAATTAAAAGTCACGTTCATTTTACGGCAGCCTAATAAATCGTTCTTTTATAAATTTTTTATAAATCTGCTAATCGTATTACAAGCAGGTGTACGGTAAATATCGAAATAAATCAAGAAGAATGATATTTACTCAGCAGCAGCTCCATGGCGAAAGAAGTAGGCGAAGCTTTTTAGCAATTCCAATTCCGTATTAATTTTATTGAAATGCTCCGGTTTCCCGACCTCGTCGGAGTAACTTAACAAGTCTTTGGCATTCACGTACACGTCAATGCACACACCGTAACCTACCGCTACTTTTGGCCGCGACGTTATCACATGTTTGTTCTCGAGCCTTTCTAAACCATCGAGCAAAGCTTGCAACCGTTTATGTACAACGTAATCAGGATTTCTGTAATAGATCGCGACTGATACTATCAGTACAGTCAACGCTGTGCCGAACTTTAAACCCCTAATGTACCCCATATTGCACTCGGACCCAAACTCAAACGAGAACACTGAGCGCTGTAATCACGTTTTGGCATTCGCGCTGATTGTGCCAAGCTCTTTAAAACCTTTAATGTGTTTGTCTCCAATCGATGGAATGCCAGTAAAACACGTCTACAGGTTTTCCTTCCTACGAGAAATAGGAGATACAAATGGATATGTACATGTCGGCATACAGTATATGCTTATGCTACGTTTTTCTGAAGATAAATAACTTATGAGCGAAAAATTAAATGAGTTAGGATACTTCGAATTAGGACAGAGATAGATTACAATATTTATTTAGAAAATAACACAGTGACAAATCGTTTACTGCGATTTAAATTAATTTCATTGGGAACGTAAAGTTTCTTAGCATACACAAAAGGATATTAAATTCGGATCAATTAATCGTGATCATAAATTTGTAAATTGCAACTGGATCGAGATTACTATATACGATTTAGTTAAAATACACGGGAAATGTTGTGTTGCATTCTTTTGGAATTCTCATTGCCATTTTTAATATACCTATGACCGAAGATGTTCTATTAAAAATAAACCATTTATCAAACTGCTTCCAAAAGAATAGAGCATTCGAACACTTCGCGATTCTTCAGTGAGATATAAAAATATTTCAAATCTATCAGTTATACACGATTACAAACGAAATTTGTTCGATTAAAAAATGACAGATTAGGAAAGGATACGCATGCATACTGGTACACATAGATTCCGATCTCGACGGTGCCAGGAATTACCTTACACCGCCTGTTCTTGGTTCTTTTTATGAAGACGCATGTGTTTTTTCAGATTATCGAGTCTATTACATCGCCGATCACAGAAATCGCATTGATAAGGCATTAGATTGCTGTGCACCACCACGTGCCCATTTAAGTGACTAATCTGCTTGAATCGCTTCCCACAAATCGTGCAGACGTGTGGTCTCTCGTTCATGTGAGCTGACGCGATGTGCGTCTGTAAGTTCGTCTTCCTTACGAACGTGGCCTTGCACACATCACATTCGAACGGTCGAACATTCGCGTGGATAGCCAGATGAGACTTGAGCACGTTCTTGTGCTTAAAATTTTTCTCGCACAAGTGACATTGGAACGGCCGCTCGTCGTTATGCACCTTCTTGTGAACAGAAAGATGAGCGAGCTGCTTGAACATCTTCGCGCATATCTCGCATTGGTAGGTCCGGCCAACCTCATGCGCCGCACTTATATGTCGACGCAACGTATCCGCCAAGGTGTAGCGTTTCCCGCAGATCTTGCACCGGAATGGTCGTTCGTTCGTATGAGTCATTAAATGCCCGTTAAGATTCCTTTTTTCGAGAAACCGAGCGCCGCACACGTCGCATTGGTATGGTTTCTCCCCATTGTGCACGTACATGTGCTTCTTCAATGAATTCGAGAGGCTGAATCTCTTCTGGCAAATCGAGCATTCGAACTTACGCTCGCCGGTGTGCACCAGCATGTGAGACTTCACGTGTCCCGCTTGCTTAAATCTCTTCCCGCAGATCACGCACGGGAATTGCCGTTCGTGAGAGTGGGTCAATATATGCCGCTCCAACACGCTTTTAGTCGTGAACACCTTTTTGCAGTTATCACATTCGTATAGACGAAAGGTGTCCTTGGTGTTCGAGATGTAACCCTCTTTGTGCGATTGAGCGTGGACTTTTAATGTACCCAACGACTCAAACTTTATTCCGCAAACAGCGCAATGGAAAGATCGGTAGTCCTTGTGCGTTAACGAGTGCTGACTAAGATGGCCTAATTGTTTGAAACTTTTATTACAGACCTCACAGATGTAGGGTCTCTCGTTCGTGTGTGATCGCATGTGCCTTTTCAATACGCTAGGGAAGCTGAACTTCTGATTGCAATATGAACATTTCAAAGCGGACTCTCCATTTATTTTCATAAATCTATTATCCGTTATCAGTTTTCTCCTTTCTTTTCGAGATTCACTCATTTCAATGAGATTCATATCTAATTTAGATGACTTTGTATCGAATAACGTCTCGTCTTGTGAATCCTTGCACCGTCTGCTTCTAGTTAACGTAGATAACTTATTTTGTCTATGAGACTGTCGCATATGCTTCTCATACAAACTTAGAACGTGGAACGTTTTATTACACAGTTTACATTCAAACTTTTTTCTCTTCATATGCGTTCTCATGTGATTTTTCAAATGACCAGGTCTCATATACTGTTTCTGACAAACTTTACATTTCAAATTGGATTTATTCTCGTCCAGCGTTTTATCATCACCGGACTCGTTTTCATACAATAAGTCTTCTGCGTGCACGTTTACAGGCTCACTTTTCACATTTACGAAATTAAATTCAGGTTGAATATCCCTTGGCAATTTGTCGCTATCTTCATGAATTAAATCCGATGAATCTTCGCTCTCAGAATCATTTAACTGGTAAATTAAAAAGTAATAATTAATAACGCCTGATTAAACAGATGTATCGTATATATTATACTCACGCTATCTTCATATTTGATGTTTGTAAAAGTTGTGCTCTCTGTAAGCTGCTGATTATCTTCTGCCTTAATATCATTCTTCTCGTTGATACGATTGATCCATTCTTCCTCTGTCCATATAGTCTCCCTTAAAGTAATCATTCGTTTCTTAAATTCTTCATACATATTTCTACTCAACATCGTGTCATAAGGTATCTTTCCATTTTCACAGCGGTATGTTGTATTCTGGATGATCTGTATGTACTTTAAAGCTTGCTTCCACGTTTTTGTTGGATTTTCTTCTACCCATGATTCAACTAAGTTTTTGAAATCTCTGTTCTGTTCACTACTTTCAATCATCTCTCCGTGCAATATTATGAAGTCTTTCCACAAAAGACGTAATTCACGCACAACTTCTTCTGCAAATTTACGTCCATTCCTGCTCTGTAAGACTTGTGGTGCTCCGATAATAGTTAACACGTCTAGGAGTCTTTCAGCTACTTCATTTGCCGTGTTTTCACGTAGACCTTCTAATATGACAAATTTCGATACTTGATCCTCGTACACAAGGAAATACTTATAATCGCAAGCTAACTTTATCGGCATATCTATTACATCAACTTGTCCCCTGTAATCCAGCTTTTTGGCCATTGTATTGCAAAGTAAATTCATGTTTTCAATGATAAATCTTTCTTCAGAGGTTCAAACTGTAAACTTGTACATGTACACTTGTTCAATAAAAATAAGCTACTTATTTACTCCACAGTTTACAAATATACGTTTTTCTTAGAGGTAGAAAATTAAGTATCTCTCTATAGGAGAAAGTTATTTTATGTGTTACAAATGTAATACTGATTCCTTTCAATAATAACTTTCTTCGACATCTTTTTATTTCTGATGTGCCTATTGTCCATCCTTTTAATGTTGTGATATCTGTTAACAGAAGACAAAGTACAACAACTGAAGCATTATAGGAGTATGTACAAATTATATGAAGAATACATTCAATAGTGTATAGAAAAGAATTGAAAGATTTGCATATTAATCAAGGCAAGATGCAATCGTATAAGTTTATTTCAATTTTTATGCAATGAAAAATATTTATTCACGGTATGTTAATGAAAATTAGTGTTTGAACAAAATCTACAATATTTTATCAAATACAAAACAATACAGGCTTTTAACCTGACCAATAAAACCTATGTAATTTCGATCGTATTTTTAAATTAATACCTCGCATTCATTTCTTAAAATACAAAGTGGAAGAGCGTTAGAATTGTTCCATTTTATATATGTTAATTGCACGCATCTCCCGTTTTTAATTCAATAAGTAATTGCCACTGAACACTCGCAAACTCTTGCTTGCCATGTTTACGGCGAATTCTCATTCCCCCATGTTTAGAATACAATACATTAATACAATTTGACAGGCTACTTTGAGCTACTTACGTTTTTGTACAGTTTGAAGGACTTCAGAAAATTGTTAAATTAAAGTTAACAAAAACAAACATATATTACTGAAAACAATGGGAATTTTATATAATAATAAAAATAATTCCCTTGAAATGTATTCAAATGCAGGATGAATGACAAGTAATTCAGTTACTAAAGTAATTTTTCATTGCATTAGTTATAAAATTTATAAGTTAGTAGCTTTTTCATTAATTACACATTGTGCGATAGGATAGAATATTGATGCATAGTACAATTCATCACTTTTAATGTTATTTGGAATTAATATGGTAAAACGATTATACGAAATTTATTGATAATATCTAGCTTTTAATATATAAAAGTATAAAAATGTTATACAAAATCTTCTAGAGACATGTCAATGAAGTTTTTGTAGATAGCCATAAATCGTGCCACAAATGCCTCTAAGTGAAAGATCGCTTTTGATCCCTTATTCATCTTATGTTCATACTCCGCTGCGATAGTTGCAATTTCAATTTTTAACTGAAGATCACAATTTTTAATGCACTCTTGTAAAAGACCTTTAAATATCAAGTCGCACGGTATTGCGTGCGTTAATAATTCATAAAGTCTTTCCCTGATCGCGAGTAGTTTTTGCGGTGTCTGCTCACTAACCATCATATTGGCTGTGTTACGAATAAACACTTGCCAATCTGGCTCAGTAATATTTTGATCAGGAGTAAATGGATACCTAAAACAGAGTAACTTGAAATTCTATAATTCTCTTAATTATGAAGGATCTGATTCTCTCTGTTACTTACTGTTCAACTTTGCAAGTTTCAAGCATCAATATCGCTCGTCTAAGGTTTCTGCCACTGGTTTCAGCTAGTCTAGTTGCCAGTTCCTCTGGCAATGTTAGACCCTCGCGTTTGCAAATTAACTGCAAAATATTCTTTATATCCGAGATCGTTGGTGCTGGAACTCTGATCGCTAGACACCTCGATCTAATTGCTGGCAAAACCTTTGATGTCGAATTTGCACATAGTATCAATCTACATGTGGCAACATACTTCTCCATTGTTCTTCGAAGAGCATGCTGAGCATCTTTAGTAAGCTGATCGACATTCGTTAGCAATACAACTAATAAACATTACAATTAATTACATTATTAATAATGTCTTATAAATTTATTGATTGCATGCTAATAGCTTAGGAGAATATTTACTCTTAAACTCTCTTTGCCCACTTGGATCTATTTGATGTGTCTGAGCAATCGTTTTGATTAAATCCATCACCACTACTCTGTCATATATACCCACATCACTGGGATTTACTTCAATATGATAATTACTACTTATCGTTGTAATCTCCAGTTTCTTTTTGGATGGTGTCTAAATCAGATAAATCAATTATTTCTAAAATCGAGTGAAATATAAGAAAAATATACCTCGAATGTCATCGTGTCTGTTTTTAATTTCTCTGCTCCATTCCCATATAATTCTTTTATGATGCACATGATACGAGTTTTCTTTCCAGCTCCAGGTGGTCCATAAACCAGTAAATGTGGAAAATCTCCTTTTTGTACCTAATTAAATAATGTAAAAATATTTTCTTTGAGTGATACAATAAACAGAGTATTTTCCTCCTTAACCCTTTTTGTCCTATCAATCCCTAAGAGATGTTTCATTTCCAAATTGAATAATTATGTACCATATTTTTCAGGTATTCTCCTTGTTCCTTGTGATAATCCAGTTTTCCAAGCGTCGTTGGACGATATTTATCCACCCAAAGGCTCATATTGTTTTCGAATGATATTTCTCAGTAAAATATGTTACAATACAAATAATCGTTAGCAATACGTTCAGCTATCATGAATTCTTTTAATCGTAACTGGTCACTACTTTGTATACGCGCAATTGCTAATTTAACAAGAAGAATAATGATAGTTTCTCGTAACTTATAACTGTTTTGATTCTCTTGTGAGGACTTCAAAAGCGCGCGTTATCGCCACAAGCGTCAAATATATAAATCCAAGATAGACAACAAATTCTTATAATCCTCTGATTGAAGCGGAAACTGTACGATTTTTTAAATCTGTTTAATTAAGCGTACTTTGGATAAATCTCGTGTGATCTGTTCAGAAATATACTGAAATTCTTAGAAAATAACAACATACATTTCTGCGTGAAAAATTTTTATTTATAGCTGTTGAAAAAGTATTTAATGCAATTTATCCACCTCTAAATCATTTTTTCGAAGATTACTTTTTGAAGTCGTGTCGTCGTGTCACTATTCTCTGAGACGACGAGTCTGATTAATCGGTTCAAGATGGCAAGCGAAGCAAACGATTTCGCTGCCCAAATGAGTGAAAATCTCAATGAAAACAATGAGGGGATCCCGCATAGAACACCATCGACACCCGAAGGAATGGCCATAGCCTACGGAAGTTTAATAATAATGGCCATTCTACCCATATTTTTCGGCAGTTATCGGGCTGTGAAACACCATAAGGAACAGCAGGTTAGTCACGCGGTTTGGCATATGTGTTTCGCAGGTACGCGTCAACGTTTTCAATTTTCATGAATTAATCCTCAACAACGAGCCGATTATTTTTGTGCGTTTGAATCACTTATTTTCTATGATCGCCGAGACGATATATTCGTTGAACAGGATCTGTGTTGTTAAACAATCTACAAGAGTACTTCAAACGTTTAAATGTTGTATCATTTTTATCTTGCAGCAACAATGCAAAGAAAGTGGAGAGCAGCCAGAGACAATGTCCTGCAAGGATGCAGCTATATTCCCCTTTATTTCCAGCTTCGCGTTAGTTGGATTATACGTATTGTATAAGGTAACATGAGTTGTGCAAGCTGTTTATTCAAGGAATTACCATAATCTAATTTGGAAGATTAAATGTAATATAATTTTCTTCCAGGTATTTGCTAAGGATTATGTTAATCAAGTGTTAGCTGGATATTTTTTCTTTGTAGGAATCTTGGCTTTGAGTCATCTCACTAGGTAATACATTATATCAATTTATATCATATGCACATTTACTATAAATATTTCTCAAATCATTTATGATTACAGTCCATTAATTTCATCGCTAGTGCCTGCTGCAATTCCTAAAACCCCTTATCATATACAGTTTACAAGGGGTGAAGGTGATAAAGCAGAGCACATTATTAATTACAAGTTCAATTTCCACGATATTGTTTGTTTAATATGTTGCTCCCTCGTCGGGGCTTGGTACCTTTTGGAAAAGGTGAGTACATAGAAACTAAATATTCTTTAACAAAAATGTATCCTACTTTCACTTTATTTTGCAGCATTGGATTGCCAATAATCTGTTTGGTATTGCATTTGCGATCAATGGAGTTGAACTGCTACACGTGAACAACGTCGTAACAGGATGTATTTTACTTTGCGGATTATTGTTTTATGACGCATTCTGGGTATTCGGTACTGATGTGATGGTAACTGTTGCGAGATCATTTGAAGTGCCGATTAAACTGGTGTTCCCACAAGATATATTGGAGAAAGGTTTAACCGCCAGTAATTTTGCCATGTTGGGCTTGGGTGACATTGTCCTACCTGGAATTTTTATTGCCCTCTTGTTGCGGTTCGACAACAGTTTGAGTAGAAAGACAAACGTATACTTTTACTCGACGTTCTTTGCGTACTTCATGGGTCTGTTAGTGACGATGCTCATCATGCATTTATTTAATCACGCTCAACCGGCTTTGTTGTATTTGGTACCTGCCTGCCTGGGTACTCCTCTGCTTCTTGCACTGGCCAAAGGAGATTTGAAGGCATTATTTTCGTATGTGTTTTTATTTTGTTCTCCGAATCCCTTTGAGAAAGCAAAGTTGCTAATCATATTATGTTTTAGGTACGAGGATCATCCAGCTAGCGCGAAACAAGCGGAATCGACGACGCAAACGCAAGCAGAGACGAAAAAGGAATCATAATATTAGCACTTAAATGACGTAACACAAATCTCAGCATTACTATTATGCTGGTGTCATTTTAAATTCATCTTGTATAGGGAAACGAAACAATAGTTTATCTTGTGCTCAACTCGTACAATCATAAAATTGAAACTTCTCAGTGATGCAGACAATTTCATGTCTTACGCGCATACTGTAAGATGTGATCTTGTTCCAATCTTCTTTTGTGTATGATACATCATGGAACATTTAACTCCTGTTTGCTATTATTCCGAATTCATTTCACTTTTCTTAAATGCCAGTACGCGTAATAAGATTAATATTAGTCATTTATAAAATCATTCGAAATTAAGTGCAATTA
This sequence comes from Ceratina australensis, assembly GCA_004307685.1. NCBI lineage: Eukaryota > Metazoa > Arthropoda > Insecta > Hymenoptera > Apidae > Ceratina > Ceratina australensis. The sequence goes on from SHCU01000005.1 coordinate 520,753, forward strand.
GTACTGCCTCTTTGGTAAACTGTCCTTTTCCATTCTTCTTTTTAAAGTAAAATCATAAGTTGGGGTTTACATAAATATTTAGTCACTTCAATCAGTGGAAGTATCGTTAAAAAAACGTTAAGTTGACTTCTTCCATTTTCAAAATAGTCTTCTTTGATTTTGATACATAAATAGTATACATTGTACATGTGATTTATCATCAGATCTATGTATTGTTTTATTCATTGCTGATGAATACATTAATTCCTTTATGCACAATTTTAACAAACTACTATTTTTTCAATGAGTTTGTACAACTTTTCTACGTATGATTATACGTTGATTGATATAATTTATTAAAAGAATGAACTTTGTAAAATATGCATAGTTAGGACAATTTATAAAAGTCTCTTAAAGGTATAATAAAATTAGATTTTTTTCATTTATGTAGTTTATGAAAATTACTCATCGTTCTTCCATCAGTGTAAATATCAATTACGATCGGCATCATGTTTTTAAAATTTTATTTCTTACAATGCAAATAATATAATAAAATGAATAAAAATTTATAGCTTATACTTTATCCGCATCCTCTATTGCCAAGTTTTTAGCTGTGATAGGTTCAAGATCTTTTATACCTTCCTTAGATATCTTTTGCACCTTGAAATTTGGGAGATTAACTATCAATCTCTTTTGTATTTCTCTAACGCATTTCTTCATTAGGATATATGCTTCCTCCTCTGTTGAATCTGTAATATGCAACAGTGTACATAAGTGTTTTGATAGAGAACTGTATTCAGTGGCACATTGTAAGTAGTATACAAGTAAATATGAAATGTAAAATGATTTTAGATTCCTTACCATGTTTGTGATATCTATCCAAAATCGAGAGGGAGAAGAAGCCCCCATAGCCATGTGCTGCATAAGGCACTTTAACACAGGATGCTAGATAATCAATGAAATACAATTCTGGTCCAGTTTTATCATCATAGCCGGCCATCAATAAATTAACGAAGTAAGGAGTTCTACTCCTAAGGTAATCTGCCAAGTTCCATCTGGTGAACAACGCAGCTGCCTTAGGGGACAGTTCATAGCCATTCCTCATTTTGTACAGCTGTATATTCTTCCCGATATACTCTGAGAATTGTGTAGTGTCTCCGGATTCACCAGAGACAGCCATAACGAGTTTATCAGACATTTTATAAATTTTCTCCTCATCTGAAACAGCAGAGAACATGACCTGCATTTGCTGCATAGAAAATGCATATTTATTATATGATCAGTTAGATCACAAATGCAGACGAGGAAATATTTATTGGAATAAAGACGATCGAATTGAACGACGGACGGTGAAGGTTTCCAGGTTATAAGTTATAGAAATCTTACCGTTCTTCATAACCATAATAGATTGAGCCGTGGTCATATCAGCCGCGACTAGTACGAAATCCTTAAATTGTATCCCGATCAAACACTCCATTTTAATAAGTACGACCTACTACCTCGTAGAAATCAATTTACACAACACCGAAAACTGCCTGTCACGGACTGTAAGCAAGATGCTGTGCGTTGCGCGCTCTTAGGTTAGAGTTTAAAATCGCGATCAACACGCATGTGAAAGGGTCGGCCGACTTCGATTTTAAAAATATAAATATATTTTATCAATGAATTTATTACAATCCATGTTTAATAAATTCATGGATAATAATAATGTAGATAATAAAAAAAGTGCGATTTAAACGATTACAGGAGAGTTACCATGCGAGTTATGAGAGTTACTATCAATGATTTTATATCATTATAAGTTATAACGCTTGATTGCATACAACTTCATTTATGCAAATTTGCATTTAAACGAGGCTGCAAGGGCTGTACAGATTTTGTTCTATAAAACGTTCTGGTGTACGCTTATTACCAAGTAAATCAGATAAATAAATAAATATATATACGAGGCGTCGTAACGAATCTAAAATGAACGAAAAATAAGAGAAGGAGCGGTTCACGGTCGTTGGAATGCAATTGAATTTCTGTGTCAGTGGCAGAGGTCTAATAGCGGGCCCCGATCTCTTATTCTGCTCGGTCTTATTACGCGTAACATGCCGGAACATACAGCGAACGATCATTTCTCCAAGTTCGTTCGGGATGAACGAACGCGAGGCCGTTCGCTCGAACGAGCCACCTCGGAGGAGCGTGCATACATATAGTGTACAAGGCGTAGCCTAGAAACTTGTTAAACGAGAGATGCCTCTTTGTAGCAAACAGCTTTAGCGTGTGTTCGTTAAGAATTCCCGTTCCAACGAACTCTAAACCACTTGCTAACGAACGAGCAAACGTTTCCCGTTACGAGACGTATCGCGTTCTTTCAACAGGCTTTTATACTTACTCCATAAAAATATCTGGCGTGAAGGCCCGGTCGAAAAGTAGAAATATCTTGTTCATTCGATGGATACTGGATAACTATTTCAATTTATAAGTTAACGATGAGTGATTGCATGTAATTTCTTTAGAACTAATTAACAGAGCTAGCGGAAAGGGAGAAAGGGACTGGGTTACGTCCAGCGAGGAATTGGTTCACCTTGCCACGACGAAGGTCGTTCGCCGGTCCCGTTACATTATTATCTATCTATGACGCGGTTTGAAACGTGCATGAATATCTATCGGTATATTCTGATCGTGAAGCTAATTATTAATTGCTGTTGCAAAAGGGCTGTACAGATACTGTCTAAGAGTCTTCTGGAATCGTATCCAGGGAATACGATGAAGTAAATAAATAAATTGCTGTTGCACATTTTCAATTCTCATTAAAATTACTATTTTACATCGTGAATCGTTTAAGAAAATAATGATTATGAAATTTATGTATATTTATCTTAAAAGTATGTAAGCAAAAAATGTTGTTATTTCATCGGTTGATTGTGTGTTATAAGTTTTTCATAAGCGATGGTCAACAGTTGACAATCGAAGTTGAACCCTTTTTGGAATCAGCTGCAGGTGAATGTTCGTTTTAAGATTTGATCTACGTACCATCGGGACTGTAGGTCATTTCTATAGTCGAAGATTAGCGAGATCCT
>SHCU01000005.1:523820-533966 GCA_004307685.1 Ceratina australensis
TAACATGCCGGAACATACAGCGAACGATCATTTCTCCAAGTTCGTTCGGGATGAACGAACGCGAGGCCGTTCGCTCGAACGAGCCACCTCGGAGGAGCGTGCATACATATAGTGTACAAGGCGTAGCCTAGAAACTTGTTAAACGAGAGATGCCTCTTTGTAGCAAACAGCTTTAGCGTGTGTTCGTTAAGAATTCCCGTTCCAACGAACTCTAAACCACTTGCTAACGAACGAGCAAACGTTTCCCGTTACGAGACGTATCGCGTTCTTTCAACAGGCTTTTATACTTACTCCATAAAAATATCTGGCGTGAAGGCCCGGTCGAAAAGTAGAAATATCTTGTTCATTCGATGGATACTGGATAACTATTTCAATTTATAAGTTAACGATGAGTGATTGCATGTAATTTCTTTAGAACTAATTAACAGAGCTAGCGGAAAGGGAGAAAGGGACTGGGTTACGTCCAGCGAGGAATTGGTTCACCTTGCCACGACGAAGGTCGTTCGCCGGTCCCGTTACATTATTATCTATCTATGACGCGGTTTGAAACGTGCATGAATATCTATCGGTATATTCTGATCGTGAAGCTAATTATTAATTGCTGTTGCAAAAGGGCTGTACAGATACTGTCTAAGAGTCTTCTGGAATCGTATCCAGGGAATACGATGAAGTAAATAAATAAATTGCTGTTGCACATTTTCAATTCTCATTAAAATTACTATTTTACATCGTGAATCGTTTAAGAAAATAATGATTATGAAATTTATGTATATTTATCTTAAAAGTATGTAAGCAAAAAATGTTGTTATTTCATCGGTTGATTGTGTGTTATAAGTTTTTCATAAGCGATGGTCAACAGTTGACAATCGAAGTTGAACCCTTTTTGGAATCAGCTGCAGGTGAATGTTCGTTTTAAGATTTGATCTACGTACCATCGGGACTGTAGGTCATTTCTATAGTCGAAGATTAGCGAGATCCTCTTAATAAGAAGACACAACTCCAGCATCCCGCTACTGAAACAGTTATGATGAATCGCGATCGCCTAAGAGGATTGCACGCAACGTGGGCCTTGGAGAAGAAAAGGAAAGCCTCAGGCCGTGAACACTTGAATGACTCCGATGATCCAACGATACTTCGATGCACCATTTCCCTTCGATTTGTTGACTACTTCGGTGCTGTAGACTATAAAATTTTACCTTTGATACAAAATCGACAATATAGCATTATCACTCGATTTTATCAATTCAATGAGTAAAGTAAATACATATTTTGAGGAAAAGTTAGCAACTTTCGTCTTTCATTCCCTCTCTGTGCGTAACTGATTCCCGTTGATCAAACGTCGAAGCGGGTACAAAATATTGTTATAAAAACGTTTCTGTAATCAGGCGAAAAAATTACCACAACTATGATGATCATTGAGTATAATTTTTACAGGATTGTATGTCATTGACATCTCAGGACGACAGAGAATCTTCCCTGATTTGCTTGTTGCAAATACGAAAAGATTTTCGACGTTCTACCTCCGTTTTAGTAAAAATGACTAATTCTCTGGATCCATGGAGGATGAAAACGTATCTCTGAGAGAAGGTCGTTGAATATCGTGGTACGAAATAAAAATCGTATTACGTCGAAACCGTAAAATCCTGGTCGAAAAGGATCGTCAAAAAGTAGACTTTCGGGATCGGCGAACAGATGGAATCGATGGTAGATTGGTCAGTTCCATTGAAAATAATGCCAAAGGTGCGTGGTCATTGGTCGTACGGTCTACCCCCCACGTGAGCCCGCAACCTATATAGAAGACCTCGCGTGGAATTTCATCTTCAGAACTGAGAGTCAGTGTCAAGGAAGTCTACCTGAAAGTAACCGAGTGAGTACACCGCAGTACAGTTCACCTAAGCGAGTCGAAGCGAAACGGTACCCTATCGTATCTCGTCATTAGTCTACTTGAGGTTCAGACGAATTTTCCCATCGTCCATAGTCACCTGTCAAGCGTGTAAGTAACGCGACGGCGTCAAATGATTTTTTCCAATTTTTTAACAGTTCCAAGTTTGTCAGATCATTTTTCTTTCGTACTATTGTTATTTGATACCAGACAAATGTAATATCAGAGACAGAAATGGATTCGTTGTTTCGTTTAAAAAATTTTAAGTTTCACAGTTCGCGTCACAGTTCTCTTTTTCGGTTGGCTTTGAACATTCAGCGTCGGGATCAGTCAGGATAGGCGAATTGATTCGAGAGCAAGTAGAAGATTATTTTTGCAGGTGCTGGGTACAGTTAGAAATGATTCGCGACTATTTCCAACGGGTGGGTACAGTTTCCGGGAGGCGTGGCACGCTCAGTCAAAGTCAATTCGATTTTTCCATTAAAAATCCTTTATATAAATTCCATCGAATTAACGAAACAACTGTCGATCGTTTTTAATAATCTCTTTAACCTGTTCCCCCGCAGGAAATCGAATCTCAATTTGTTCGAAGCTTTCTTCCGCTCTTTCTCTTCGTTCCTCTCGTTTGATTTTTTTTAAACGCGAGTCAGGTTGCCCGAGTAGGTCGCGACCGCGTTTCCACGTAACGGTACATGCTGGGTTGAACAAACCGGTAGCTCCGATCGGAGAAGTGGGCTACCTGGTGCTGCCAGGTTGACCTTAACCGCTTTGACACACTTTTCTTGCCCGCTCGCCGCTACGTACGATCCTTTCCACCGCTTCATTCCGCTTTATTCGTACCGTGCGTGAAGCGATCGCTCACCTCTTCCTGCGCGTGTCGTTCCTCCGTCTTCAAGATCAAGGCCACCGATACCTGTTTAAGTACGACCTTTCATTAGATTTACCGTACCTCTTCCTGCCAACACGTACAATTTATGCAGATCTTTCCGGAAAAATAAGAAAATGTTCACGGTTGCAAAATAATCCGTAAAAATTATTATCCCTTTACACTCGGCTTTCCTGTCTCAGGGGTCATCAGTGAATGATTACGGAGAATAAACAATTGATCAATACTTTTTTTAAATAAAATATGATACAATTAGCAAGATTCATGGGGCTTCGAGCGCGATAGATTAATATCCTCCCGGAGACTCGAGAAAGACAAATTGATAGGGTGCGGATAAAATCATAGAAGTTCTGCGACGTGTTTGGGAGTGTGACTCGATCTTCGATGATTTTCTCCCGGAACAGTTGCCGGATCCGGAATGTCTTTCGTTCTTGTTTTCTCTTTTGAGTCACTGCCGACGGGGAGAGCGTCGCGTCAACTCTTTCCATGTTCATTTACAAAATCGTTTTTGACACGTACACATCGTCTTCTTAGATTTGAAGATTCACGATTTTCACCGCAGAATGAATTATCATCAATACGTGGCCCTTTGCTTGGTGGGGCTTGTCCTCGGGCAAGCAGCGAGCCTGCCGCAACATCCTCAATACCCGCAGCAGTATCAACCGCAGGTCAGGGACGAGAGGAAATTTGCTGAGAAGCCGAACGCCATGAAGAAAGTCGCCCTTGACGATCTGGACGACATTAGCACCAACCAAATTCAGGTAAACTCTATCACGATCTATCGTACTCTTAATTCCGTTCTACTAATATCAGACATTTTTTTAACACTATTCCTACCGACACTTCACCTATTCCTACCGCGGCCGGTCAAATGACCGGTCTTTCACAACTTATATTTTTCAATATTGAATGCAGACCAATAGTCAGCTTATCAGTATAAAAATATATTTTCTTTTATTCAAGAGTACATAAACTACATTTTATTCTTTTTCGTCGTACTTTTTACAAATGGGCTTCTCAACTGTACATTTTCCGCACACATACTTTTTACATTTTAGACAGATTTTATTCGCCTTATTATCTTTACAATACCTTACCTGACATGTTTTCCGTTCACGGGAACCTGTACTTGTACTCGCGATGGGTATTGGTTGATTTTCTTTGCCGAGCTCGGAATATTCTCTTCGTTCTCATCGGTGTTCGAGTCGGTTTCAAGTGAATCATAATTTTCCGTATTGTCGATTTCCATATCCAGAATTTCTTGATCATCTTCAGAACATTCTGCATAAATATCATTTATTTTCTCTAATAACACATTCGCACCCCTCAAACGTCTTGACATTTTGGGGACAAATATTTAACGGAAAAAATAAAAACTAAAATATGAAAATGTAAATCAATATAGATAAAAAAATCAATAAAAGATAAAATGTGAAACTTACTGCGACGTATTATTAGTCTTGTTCGCTATTTTGAAAATGGCACTTACAACACGTAATACGATATAAAATATTATAAAATAATAATAAAAGACTGCCAAGTATGCTCTTTGTGACTTTCATGTTTCGATGCACTCTGTTCGTATTGCAAGACTCTACTGATTTGAATTCGTGAGAAGACGTCTATACATTTCCTTCAGTTATGAGTTCATTTTTTTTTCCGTAATAGTAGATAAGATTGCGTGAGAAAATTTGGGGAAGCAGACCGTTTCAGATCAATCAAGCAAATAAACACCGCTAATTCGATAGTCGAGCGAGAACTCCAAACGCTTGGAAGTGTCGTAAACAATTTTCTGGAAGGCACTTATAGGATAAAATCATGCCACAACCACATTACCTTTCGTTTGAAACGACTTCATAGTTTTGGCATTGAGTCTTAGAGAGAAACTATTACCAAAATGTATGAATCGTACGACCGGTTAAATGACCGGTCGTGGTAGGCAAGACAGACTACACATTTTTCTCAGAAAATAAACAATAAAAAAATAAGTGAATATTGAAAAATGTATCGTATATATATATGAGAAAAAGTCGTAAAGTTTAAAGGCGATTCGCTTACGTTGAATGTAGGAAATTCCAACTGAAGATTTAAAAACGGTCATTTGACCGGTCCCGGTAGGAATAGTGTTAATATTCGCGGGTTCCAAGAATTGATAAGCTATTTTTTATGCTCCGTGCAGGAGGGTGGCAGTACCGGTTTCTCATGGTCGAACATGCTGAGCATGTTGATGCAGATGCTACTTGGACAAACGGGCGGCATTACAGGGCCGAGCAAGAATGAGATCGACGACGGTGCACCGGCCAGCCCTTGGTCGAATCTCCTGTCCGTCGGACTCCGAGTGCTCACCGCGATTCTCGGCGGTCCTCAGCAGTCTGTCGACGGCATTGACAAAGTCGACAATCAGAGCAGCCCCATGCAGGTAAGGTTTTTTCGTCGAATGAACTTTTGCGTGATACAAGAGGCACAAGGAGGTCGTAAAAATGAGTAACCGATACCTGTTGCGGTCTGCGAATGCTTAACAAAGCTGAAATAATTTGTAGGATAATCCAAATTTTACGACCTCACCAAACTTTTTTCTTTACTACGAATTACGGTCATTTCCGCTTGGAGACTTTGCCTGTAAAGCGATCGGGTCCAATGCTTTTATTTTCAATTGGAAGGACTCTTCTTGCACGGTGTACGATTTTATCGCTTCATTTCGTCTTAACGTTATATTGTTTCTGATTATCATTTGCACGGTATTATCGTTTGAATTTGTTTCGACATTTTTTCTGATGATCATTTAGCATCTTTATTACCGGTAGTAAACGTGTCACGGAAGAATTTATATATCTCGCTAACGAATTTAGAAAGCAATCGGTTAAGAGGATCGCCGACGAGTTCTCCTCCGAAACTTTCATCTCGATTCGGGTCGCGTAACGAAAGCAAGCAGGCACAAGCCGAACTGACTGTACCGCGGGATCCGATCTGGGTCAGATGCATCGTGGGCTCGTCGGAATTATTCCATGGGTAATAGCGATGGGACATAAGCGTTTCCCTTTTGCAATTGATTACGATTCTCGATCAGTTATCTACCATGGAATTATTCTGATCGATCCCAGCTCCTGTACGTTAGATCTACATGCACACACATACGACACGCTGTACATTTGAATAAGCTAATTAGCTATTAGTGGCACACCTACGCAGTAGACTGTATATCGCTAAGCATGTAACGGAAAACGAACAGTTACACTCTTCCCATGTATTATGTATGTATGGATGTGCCCGTTAAGAATCTCGTGAAGATCTCATTGTCAGAGTTCAATCCTTCCCGAAGAAAGATTACATTACATTATCATTATGACTTAGTGAAACATAAATTATTTATCATACGCCTTTCGTGAAATCTTTTCTTTTTTTTTATACTAAAAGAGAAATCTAAGCGACACGAGCTGTTACTTCCGTTAACGAACCTCACGGTCTGACAGAGCAATTAAGGAAGAGGACAATGGTCACATTAATGATCTTCATGGTTTTCTAAACGAATTAATTTCCCCTGTTGGATTTCGATTCACCGATTCCCTTTCGTTCTCGAAACCGTCGATGTAGGTGATAACAGGAGTTGCCTTTTCGATAATCCAATCACCCACCCACCGCCCTCCTTGTAAATAAATGAGTACAGAGAGCGTGGAAAAAAAACATAAAAATTAGAGCACACGGCTGGTGTCGGTTGTTTAGGGCATTTTGACCGCGGTGCTGGGCGCGTTTCTAGGACAGGGCAGAGACCCCGATCAGGTTGCTGTTATGGCTAAAAACGCTTCCGAGGTCAGTACTTAAGCTAAGCAATCACGAGACACGTTGTACACAGGGTGTAAACCTACTAATTGGCAATATTTTAGGGACATATTCTAGAGGTCAAAATAAAACGAAGAGAAAGAGTAGAAAAATTGCGTTTGAGGCTTCCTTAATTAATTATTGATGATTTAAATTTCGACGATTTTGCGCCTGAAGCAGGCAATCCGACGGGCAGAGCTGTTTGTTTTTAGTATGCGCCTGCTGATCTCGGTCGATCGGATAATTAGGTTGAATGCGTATCGACACGATGAAATAAATGTAATACCTTCCTTCTTCAATGCCTCAGGTAAGCGCGCGCATTTCTAATAGCTACGATCCTGACCTGAGGTTATCGATTTGGATCGATCAATCGAGATCAGCAGGCGCATACTAGAAGCACACAACGCTGTCCGTCGGATTGCCTGCTTCAGGCGCAAAATCGTCGAAATTTCAAACATTTATAATTAATTAAGGAAGCCTCAAACGCAATTTTTCTACTGTTTCTTTTCGTTTTATTTTCACCTCCAGAATACGTCCCTAAAATATTGCCAAGTAGTAGGTTTGTATGAAACTCATTACAGTTTAATCGACGCTTCGCCAAACATAAACGGCTGCAGGATAACTGTTCCTCTATACTCTATACGGATTACTTAATCAGAATTGTTATTAATTTAGAAGTCATTATTTTTATAAATACAAGTGTACAAGTTAAATATGAATTTTTTCTAAGACCGATTTAAATACAGAGCTTAATTGGGACGAGTTATCTTGAGATTAAATGATAGACTTAGAAAGTAATCGTACGAGTCGTGTACAAAATATATTGTCGAAGTGTCGACAGATCAGGATAGAACGAAATTTACGCTTCCCCCGTGTAGAATGCTTCTACCCTATCGATTACCAATATAATATATCTTACACGCGGATTTAATAACGCAGATTCTTCCGAAACAGTTCATTAGCATAGTGATCAATCTCCTGGACGCGTTGAAGACCTCGTTCTCTCATCGTTCGATGACAGCCAGATCTATGGGAAGACGAGACACGGTCTCGGAGGCCGCAGTCGCGTCCATCTCAATGCTCAAGGTATAGTTAATAGCGCAGAGTTAATAGTAAAGTGTCCTTCGTAAAAGATTCGTATCACGGATCTGAATGAACGATTTGTCCATCTCAGGGTTATATGAGATCCGTGAAGACATTTAACAATGTGGGACGCGCCGAAGACGAAGGGCAGCGAGGCTGCGCCGAGAGAGCTCTTTGCGAAGCAAGCGCCGAGTGCGTCGCAGATGCTCAGGGCACTTCTTCTATTTTCTGTCAACTCGGATCGTGAGTATCTCCGGTCCTTTTAATTTATTGATGTAACAATATTTTCAAATTTCTCTTATCTCTTTGTGAAAAGGAATTCTCGTTTAATATTAACACTTTTATGTCTGATGATATCAACGTGGTACCATTGGCATGTACAAGTCAGTTGCTTAAAGCTTCTCCCAGCGTTGCATTGCATTTCACTTACTTAGCAAACGTCGAAGTGTTGAGAACTGAATTATCGTACATTATCTTTTTTCTCACGCACGGTAGATGGAATTTAATTTTACGTGTCAATTTCTACTCGCTGACTTATCTTTTTATGATTTAAATGAGCGAGGAAGATTAAGAGATTGAAAAATGGTTCGCAGGTACGCGACGAGCTATCTCCTGCAGAGGCAGAGCGGGGTAGGTTTCGAAGCTTTGTACGAAGCTGGTCGACGCGGTCGCACCGGCGAGGACTGTAGAACCCTCTTCATGGACTGCAACGCCGTATGAGAGAAGTCGCATGGACCCCGTTCGATTACGATTTACACGCTGCGGGACGCGATCGATGCCGAGTTAAAAATCAATTAGACATGTCAAATCAATTCCATCGAACGTTCTATTCATCGTGGGACGAACCCGAGTTCTGTCGCGTCCCGAGGTTTAGATCGTATACGGAAACGACTAGCTTTACGCGCGGAAACCACGTTCCGGTAATCCTACTCCCGGATCTCTCGATTGACGAACTCCCCTTAATCGATCAAAACGATATGAATCGGTTTTCAGTTACGTGCTTCTCATTAATAAATTGATTAATTGGTCGATACAATTTGGCTCTCGATTCCTAGCTTAGTTTAAGTTAGTCGAATAAAAAACAGGCTGAGACACTGGGTTGAATTGCTCGGAATCTTCAACGATTCACCTACGGTTAATATAGAATCCAAATTTTCCCTCGATCCTGTATTCGATTATTTTCTCGACTAACTTAAATCAGGCACGAGAGACGTTCGCGATGGAGAGAGACGGACGGGAGGAAGGGTTGGAGATACGTAATAACATTTTTAAACGTAGAAGTAGACTGACCGATATTCCGGGCCCGCCCGTGCTGGACACCTCGTTCGCTCGGGCTACCACCAACGCTAATCACGGTATTTATTTCTATTTATTGAACGTAGTGGATGTAGATTTAGCGAAACTACAGGGAGAAACAATTTTCTTCTGATCTGAGTAATCGACTTTACACTTTCGTCGAAACGCGTTAGGTCGTTCTTTCTCTGCCGTCGATCCGAGTCATACTTTTATTTATTTGATCCTCGGTTTGGATTAGCGAGACAGTTTCTTCGTTTCGGGAAGGAAGACAAGTTTTATGGCAGATGGAAATTTAATGTCCGGTGAATTCGACGCGGCGGGCGACTACTTTTGATACTTCGCGAATGAGGTGAAATTCGTAATTAGTCGTCCTGGAGTGACCCTTCCCTCACATCGGTACCGAGTTAACGTCTCAGGATATCGTCGATCACTTACGACACAGATAATATCCCGTGTCCTCTTATCGATAAATTCACGTTACATTATTTATTTCCGCAGTATGAAATTATTCATTGTCTCAAGAATTGTTGTCGCATACATGAACGTCATTCTTATTCTATTGATCGCTCTTCGAAATTAATGTATTGAAAATTGGCCACGCGACATACGTGTGTTACAAGTGATCGCTCGTGTTTGTTTCATCACTCGCTCGAAATTATTTATTGTATATATGCATTATATATAATATATATACATATACACATAATAAATGCAAAACACACGCATACCTATCACGGGTGGAGTTGTTTCTTATTCTTTATCGCAAATAGCCACGTTTTACCTTTAGCTCGATTAGGGACTATCACTTTACCATTTAAGTTTGTACGTACGACGCGCGTTACGCTTATATTTCATTTGAACAATAAACAGATCTTATCGATTAATCAGGTTTCTGTTTTCCTCTCAGTATCCTTTTCATAATTTTCTATCCTTAAACTCGTAATAGAGTCTCTCAGATTTATGGTAATCATTTATTTCATGTGTCTCGGCTTTGAAAGCAATGGTTCAATAACCTCAGTGAATTTCAAAGCAATTTCGGTATGTATCTAAAAAATGTAGCACGTACACGAGAGTCTGGATATTTGCAAATTTTTCAACATCACGATTGTCAAGATTTTATTGCTAGAAATAGTTGATAGGTTGATTTGGAAAAATTCTCATATATTCTACTCATATACATATA
>SHCU01000005.1:533987-544265 GCA_004307685.1 Ceratina australensis
CGTACGTTACTACATCTTAGATTCCGAGGAAAAAAATATTGAAGATCGTATCTCGATATCTTTCAGATTCGGCAAAACCGTGTTCAAGCATTCCTGGCTCCTTTTGACATATGCAACAGACGTCTCCTTGTATGTCATGCCAATATCTTCTTTTCCGTGTCTCTAACTCTGGTTAAAATTCAACGACCACAAGCTGGAAAATTACGCTACATATTTTTGTCCCAAATTCTCAAAAAGGGGCAACGAATTAATTAAGAAAATTGCTATTGCCTAAATAATAATGAGGACGTTACGCGATTACCCGATGCGAAGAGCGTAAAGGCGCGGTGTCGGAAAATCGCAAGCCGTGACGGAGAGCCTAGAGGAAACGGCTGTTCGTTTCCTGGATAAACCAGTCTGGTCCAACGTACCGAGAGTTCACGTTACGAAATACGGGAACTCTTCAGTTTCGTTTACTTTTCGTGAGTTAAGGTGAGGTAACGCGTCTGTGCTTTAAATAAGAAATTTCTTTCAAGTCAATAATAGATCTTCTGGTAATATACGATAATTTTAGATGACATTCAAATCTCTCCTGAATTTCGGTGGTTTGAAAGATTCTTATCATTCACCCGTTGAGAGATATCACAGCGGCTACGGTGGTTACCATCACAGTGGGTCCGGAGGATATCACCATAGTTCACGAGGGTAATTAAAAAGATAAACCGTGTAACTCGAGAAATTGAAGCTATTAAACTCGTGTGAAGTACTAGAAGATCGTGTGAAATATTTCAGAAGCTACAAGGGGAAAGGTGGCAACGGAGCTGCGTTGAGCGCCCTAACTTTGCTCGCCTTTCTATTCCTTCTAAACGTTATGCAGGTACTTGTTCCGTTACATCGATCGACGTCTACGCAAATGATATATAAATGAAGTGTCATGTTTCTTATAAGTTCTGAGGAGAACCACAAGTACGATTAAGAACGCGTGCTTTTATTAGAGGGATAAATACATTCTAAAAAAGACCGAAAGAAAATACGTTGAAAAATAATGAGATAAAATCTATTTCTTAATTCCCTTAAATCGCTTGAATTTATTTTATAATTGATTAAATCCGCTCGTAGCAATCGATGGACGACCAGACTCAAATGGCAACAACAACGTCGACCGCGATAGTATTAAGGGACGGCGAGTTGCCGGTAGTGGTGGACGCGAAGGAGGATAAGGACAGTAAGAAAGGGGACGAGGGTAAGCACGAGGCTGCTGGCTACGGAGTGACATCAAAATCCAAGATCCAAAGGCTTAACAGTCAATATATTAAATGAAATCAGATTAAGTACACAATGATTCATCAGTATGCGATACAGGTGTATGTTTAGTTATTGAAAGTGGATGAACAAAGAATTTTGGACCGAAATCGGTGGTGATCGGCTGTATGCACGTCGCGTTCCCATTCTTTCTCGCACCGATCGACGATATCTGTTCGACAGACCACCAGCTTCGAAGTTGTATTAAGATTAATTATTTATTGAATCCATTCTGTAACAATTCCTTTAAACAGACATGCTTTTAATTAAATATCGTACGCGTACGCGGCATACGTTATTCTCTTTTAATGCACTCTCATTGTTCTCTTTTGATGATTTCATTTTCTCTCTCTCTCTCTCGCTCTCGCTCTCTCTATACATATATATATATTTATTTATACTTTGTAATGTCGTTATATTTATATATATATATGTATATATATATATATTAGCAGTATAATTTCTTTGAGAATAAACATACATATATACAGCGAAAAATCTTGATCTCTTTGTTTCATTTTGTTCACCTTCACTCCGAAGAATTTATTCATTTTACACGCGAACGAACGCAGATCCGAGTCTTACCACCGGGCAAGACCGCCGCGAAACTCAGTCGAGAGAAATATATATATGTAATATTTATAAGAATAGACTCTATAGGAATAATGAATTTGCTGTCTCTCAGAAAATAACAGGCTTAGAGCCATCCACGACGAAGCTTCTCGCTTTTCTACGGATTTTCGATTTTCTTTCCTGCTTTGTATTATAACTCTTGCTTTTTAATCCTATTTGTATGCCCATCCGCGGCTAACGAACAAATACTTGCACAGAGCGGAGGCTGTTCATCGAAATTTCCCAATTAATCCCGCCTGTTCTTTCAAACGATGGCCCAACGCTGCGCTCGCCGGAAGACCCGAGTTCCTTTCCCCGCGGTGGACTTAATCGGTAAATTACGCACTCCTGAATATCAGGAATCGTTGCGATTAAAATGATTAAAACGTCGAAAGGAATTCGTGTGCCGCGATATTTACTCGTCTGACGCGCGACGATCAAGAGGAAAGGAACGCGCGTTTGTTTTCTATCATTCGAGAATGTATCGGAGCCATCCGGATAGTAATTTCTATTCTCTGTTCGGTTACGCCCTCGTTTTGCACTCTTATCATTTGTCCCACCGTCACACGCACACACGCACGCAGGCATACCATCATCGCGATATGCGCTCTCTATTCGATTTTCTTTATTTACATTAAATGAACACTGAATCGTCTCTATTAGTTGTTTAAGTAACTTAGAGATAATCGTGAACGTCCCTCGTTTTGCACTCTTATCATTTGTCCCACCGTCACACGCACACACGCACGCAGGCATACCATCATCGCGATATGCGCTCTCTATTCGATTTTCTTTATTTACATTAAATGAACACTGAATCGTCTCTATTAGTTGTTTAAGTAACTTAGAGATAATCGTGAACGCTCGCGTGTATTGCTAAAGGGCAGCGGGACTGAACGATTGATTATAAGCTGGCCACGAGCCAGCAGCTTTCGTTACGCGAGTCGATTATTCCGTATGACGAAAGCAGCTTGTATGCCTCGCCCAGCAAATTTCCCAATTCCACAGGGCTCATCGAAATTACTCTAACATCCACGCCTATCCATACGAGATAGCTAATTAGTTTAGTCGATTAAAAATCGCAAAGAAAGAACGATCGAGACTTCGTACAATGAATTAGTTTTATTACGTCGTGTGGGGAGATCGCTACTTACGATCGACAATGTGTCGTTAACAATTTCATCGAATTTCCTATCGGCTTAAGGAGGGTCGGAGAACACCTAAAATTATCCCTATCGTCTTGTACTCTTCGATTCGACCTACAGATAACAGAATCTCTCCCTAAAATGCTTCTCGCATTAAAACCGTTGGCGGCTTAACAAAACTCAGTCTCTTTTATTTAATAATTTATGCGTTTGTTAAAAGACCGTAAATAAGTTTGTCTCTCTTAGGAAGCTTCGATCGGAGATAAGAGTGTCCGAGACGTTGCGAAACAATGTGTTTAAACCCGAAAAGAGGGATGATCCTTCCGTCCCGGTGAAGCAAACGAAGCACTCCAAGTTCAATGGAAACGCAATCAGATCGATTCTGTAGCTCGTGGTCGTTTGATTCTGACGTGATTAAAGCTCACTAACATCGATACCTTCGCTACTCAATTTCCAACGGAATCGAGAGAGATTTCTCATTTACGTCCGTCGCTTTACCCGGAGTTCGGAGCTCGACGAAACGACGGCCTCGCGGATATGAGTATGATATGCACCATGCATCACGTTCACGGGAACACGCACACATACACACACACACACACGTCAATCGTACATGATGTCAGATTTGGGAAAACTTTAAATACAAATTGTAAATTATTCGTTAATTCAATTTAGCAATTATCCCAAATCTGTGATGGAACAACTCATCGAAAATGAAATGAGTGAACAGCCGTCTCGTTCGACCCTCGCGGTCGGCTAAATGAATCTGAAAGAAATTTTATCTTCTAAAAATTACTGTAATTGGACTACAGATTTTTATGCTAGACAAATCTTTTCGAGCGTCAATTTAAAAAATTATATTTGGTAAAAGTTCTTTGCAATCTTTTTAACATCGTGCCATGCACTTTTGCTCACTGAATGTAGTTCACAAATTCTTTACATACTCGATCGTATAAATGCATAAAATCCACGGTGTAATTATGACTTTCGAAAGATCGCGAGAGTCGGCGAGATTACACGTAATTACCCGCTTGACAAACTTTCTTTTTAACACTTTACACCTGTGAGGGTGTATACTTATAGACCTTGGCTAGGTCTATCTACGTGATATGAACCATCGAGAACAGCGAGCTCACTCCGTGACACGATTCTCTTGCTCTTTTGTTCAGAAAGAGGCCACAGACCGTCACGAAGTTCGCGAATGATATTCGAGGCAGAGCGCCGTTTCCGGTTCCTCGAGGCTTGATACTTTCAAGGCGATCCCACTGATAAATATTCACCGTAACATTTGCTATGTCATTACTTTCCGTTGACGTTAGACTTTTAATTCCGGCCCCGAGGCGAGCTGCGGACACCGGGATCGGTACGCACCCATCGCTTTCTCTTTTTTTACTCGCTATCGTAATTAAGGAAGCATTTGGTCAACGCGCGTGCAAGCATGCCTCCGCGTTTTACCTCTTTCTTAAAAAGGTAAAGACGCAAGTCTATCAACGACGAGGGACCGTATGAGGTTCGCGTGGAAGGTAGGTACGAGAGCTTAGTCTACAAAAAATCGATGAGACCGTCTTTAAGATATATACAAGGACCGAACGATTCTAGTAAAACAGTGGTACACGTTCGATGTTCGACACCTCGGAGAAACAAGAAGGACCAAGCTGCCAACGAAGAGAACGTTTGAGGAGGCTCCAAGTTACAGAGTCTGATTCGTGGATGAAATACGTCTGTCGAGACGTCTGCGAACTGGACAACGAACATCTCTCCCGTGTACCGAATGAAAAGAGGAATATGAGAAACCGTGAATTTATGTCAAATGACCAAGTGTATAAAATAAAATAAAAATTACTTTGAATAATGTTAAAAATCTGTTTTTTTTTTTTTTTTTCAAGAAATAGAGAAATAAGGGCTAAAGGAAAGTTCGATATCGGTATCGAGAACGAAAAATAATATCGGTGTGAAATCAATTCTCTTCCAGAGGTTTTCCATGCCTGTTCGTTATCCAGGTAGACGACGCAGAGGGTAGCCAGAGAAGAAGAGTCTACCGACTCTAATCCGAGATAGAATGTCCGTTTCCTAGTTAAACAGGAGCAAGAGGAAAGGTAAGGCAGGGCAGGGTAACGTATCGTGCCGTGAAAAAACACTATTATTGGTGCAAGGTCTCGTCAGTCTCGTCCTGCGACACGATACTGGACCGATTCGATCTAACGTCCAGGTCCATGCCGAACGGCTTCGTCGACAAGCTCGTATGCGCGTTGTTCTCGTCGGCAGCGCTCAGGTTACACTCCAGCGAGCTGTCACTGAAAGTACAGAAACAGACCTCTACTCATCACTAGCGTCTTCGACGATTGTTCTACGAGATCGGTTCGGCTTTGATTCGACGATCGTACCCGGGCGCGTTTACCTGACGATACTGGCACGGTCCATGGACGTGGACGCCGGCACCGTGCAATTGTCACCGTTGCAAGGCCGTTCACCGTTACTGCTACACGAAGACGATGTTCTCGTCGCTGCAGCCTCTTTCATCGACGCGCGCCGCGATTCCTCGTGGCACTCGCACCTACACCCAAACAATTTTTCAGTTCACGCGATAGAAGTTCGACTATATTTTAAACAGCAGTTTGCTTTGAGTTATTTTACTTAGAAGAATCAGAAGATCACTCAAACAAATTTTGATACCGATTTACTTGAATAAGTATCCACGTA
Organism: Ceratina australensis; assembly: GCA_004307685.1. Lineage (NCBI taxonomy): Eukaryota > Metazoa > Arthropoda > Insecta > Hymenoptera > Apidae > Ceratina > Ceratina australensis. The sequence continues at coordinate 539,726 of SHCU01000005.1, forward strand.
CCTACACTCCTCCGGCTGCACGTAACTGTACCCGCCGGACTTGACCTCATCGTCGGGTCGCGGTATCGTCTGGATTCTCTTCGGCGCTTTCCTCTTCTCCGGTATCTCCTCGAAGTTGATCCAGTTGCTCGGTCTGGTGGTAGCTCTCGGTGGCAGTGGAGGTGGACTGGGCGACTTCCCCGCAGCTTTTCGACCCCCGTCGGGCACTTTACCAGCGAATTCCATGAACGTGTTCGCTCCGTGCTTACGCGGGCTCTTCAGCTTGAAGCTTTCTTCACGTGGCAACGATATCTTCATCTTCTCCACGCGGCGCTCGTCGAGCGACGTGTGCATCACGAACTCGTCGAGCAGCGTCGGGTTTATTGGCGTCGTCGACCGTGGTCTCTCGATAGGTATCGTTCTGTATCAATAACATCACGCGGGAACGTGAACAAGGATTAAACTTCTTGGTACGAACTTTTTTAATGAAACAATTAAGCTTCCGATTCAAAGAATAGTTCTTAGATATTACGTTAACAGAGCGCTATGCAAAATTCTAGAAATTTTTAACCCTTTCGCTTCGAGCGCCGCTTATAAGCGGCGTCCACGACACGACCTATGGATACTCGTCCGTACAGTGGCAGTACTTCGACGGACCAGACTGCCGATGCGAAAGGGTTAATAAAGTTCATAGATTGAGTTCAGTAGCGAGTACAGTATCACCTACCTAACTTCCTGAAGTCGTTGTTTCACCGGTAAAATCGGCACAGCGACGCTCTTCTCCAGGGGTAGGGTTGTTGGTACGTAAGGTAAATCCTCCTCGAAGCTCTCCTCGTAAAACAGTCCTTTCCTCTCGTCCGGCAATTCCTCGACAAGCTTCTCGACTTTATTCCTCACAAAATCGATCTCCGAGTCCCTCTCCGACTCCGAACTGTTATGATCCAAATCAGAGATCACGCTCGGCGTTTTCTGGAGCACTTCTTGCGGCTTAAGCCCGTCATCGACAGGTTCCTTCTTCTTGCTCTCATCGACCTGCACGCGTTCCCTGACCTGTTTCTGTCGCGGCGTGTCGTGCTCTATCCTTTCCGGCGGCTCGACACTCTGCTCGGCCGGTCTCTCTTTGCTCTTCCTTTTCGGCTTCGTGGCTTCTTTCTTCCCAACCGAATCCTTCGACGAACTACTGGATACACGATGCTCCGCCGGAGTCTTTACTTCCGTCGACGATCTGAATTCCACAGTAGGCTTCGCTTGACCGCTCAGCTTCGAATCCTTCGAAGAGCTCCACGAGATCTCCGAGTCCTTCGAGACGCTCTGCGATATCTGGCTATCCCGCGAGTACGACGGCCTCGACGTCGTCTCGATCAAAGCCTCGGTCTTTATTCTCGACGGAGGCGGATAATGCTCGATAGATACCTCCGTGACGATGCTTCCGGTCAGCGGCTCGGACTCGTACTCGTCCAGCAGTTTGGTAGGCGTCTCCAGAGGAATCGAGACGCTCTCCGAAGGCAACGCCTCCTCGTAGTTCCTGTCGTCCGCGTGGAGGCTTATAAAAATCGAATCCTCTTTACGGCTTTCCTTCTCGGCGTTGAAACGGAACTCGACGTGGCCGATACTCTCGAGCGACGGGTGACCGTCGAGCTCGGTGCCGCAGGAGCCCGCGATGGCTTCGTCGTAGCTCTTCTTTCTCTCGCGTTTCTTGAACAGGCTCAACGTCGACGAGAACACGCCCTTGTTCTTCGAGTCCTTCTTCAAGCTGCCGGAACCCTTGTCCGCGGGCACTACCCGCTCGCGGGACTTCGACCTGCTGCGCAGGCTCTCGGTGGTGTCCCGGATCTTTGATGTCAGGCTACGCCGCGGTTTCGTGCTGGGCGACGGTGACTCTGGGCTCAACACACTGCTATCTGTGCGGGCCTTAAAAGTTGAACACGCGGTGGTCAAGAAGAGTGCATGCAGTGTCTTTTGTTCGAGATTCCTCTCGACTAAGCTAGCGGGTCTTCTACAAAGACAAAGCCAGGCATCCGTGTGGAGTATGTGTGTGAAGAAGCGGCGTCATGTTTAGTGTTATATACAGGGTGTAAACCTACTACTTGGCAATATTTTAGGGACGTATTCTGGAGGTGAAAATAAAACGAAAAGAAACAGTAGAAAAATTGCGTTTGAGGCTTCCTTAATTAATTATAGATGTTTGAAATTTCGACGATTTTGCGCCTGAAGCAGGCAATCCGACGGACAGCGCTGTGTTTCTAGCATGCGCCTGCTGATCTCGATTGATCGATCCAAATCGATGACCTCAGGTCAGGACCGTAGCTATTAGAAATGCGCGCGCTTACCTGAGGCATTGAAGAAGGAAGGTATTACATTTATTTCAACGCGTCGATACCTAACCTAATTATTCGTAAAATCCTACGCTCTATGGGATTTTCGAGTCAAGAGGTTGAATACTTTCTCTTCTCTATCAAAATCAGTAATATACATGTACTACGATTGTCCCGTCCGCAGATTCTGACCTGAGGTTATCGATTTGGATCGATCGGCCGAGATCAGCAGCCGCATGCTAAAAACAAACAGCTCTGCCCGTCGGATTGCCTGCTTCAGGCGCAAAATCGTCGAAATGTAAATCATCAATAATTAATTAAGGAAGCCTCAAACGCAATTTTTCTACTCTTTCTCTTCGTTTTATTTTGACCTCTAAAATACGTCCCTAAAATATTGCCAAGTAGAAGGTTTACACCCTGTATGTATACGGTAGCCGTGGTCGTGAGCCAAAGCGATGCAGCCGTTTATTTTAATTTTATTAAATTTTAAGATTTAAGAAAAATAAGATTAACCGTTTCAACTTGTAGCGTGATCAAAATTATTGAGACTACATTCGAAATACATCGCTCTGACTCGTAACCACGGTCTACCGTATGTTTAGCAGTATACGAGATGCACAGTAGCGAAGCAGCGGTCAGTACCTTGAAGAGGGATGCGAAGCTGCTCTTCCTGGAAACGGACGAAGGGCTCGGCGTGCGGGAGCCCTCGAGGTCGCGTACTTTCTGATGCCTCGGTAGCTTAGGGCTACCGGTCGCGCTGCCCGTTGTCGGCGTTGTTTGCACGATCTCCTTGAAGTTCTGCGTCTTTTTCCTCTTGTCGTTAAAATCCAAAGTCGCCGGCTTCTGCACCTCCTGCGGTTGACTCGTCGCGGACTGTTCCCCCGACGTCGTCGCGCTCTCCGCCGGTAGTTTCTTCACCACCGGTAACTTAAACGAGAATCAAATGTATACACTCACGTTCACGAGTGGCAAATTTACACAGTCTGCTTCTTGTCCGTTCATTTTCTTTACCTCGATGTTGACTTTCTCCAAGAATCTCTTCGTGATCTCCACCTCTCTCTTAAATATCTCCTTCCTCTCCTCGCGCCCTCGCCTCCTGGGCTTATCCAGCGGATCAGGCTTCAAATTCCCGTCGACCATTGAAACCTTTATACTTTCCGGGATCAACGCCTTCGTGGTGTCCGCCTCTCGTTTCAACAGAATCTTCTCCAGATCGTCTGTCTCTGGTTTCGATGGCTCGATCAGGTTGTCCGCCAGCATCGGCTTGCTCCCGCAGAACGAGGTCTCGAGGAGACATTTGTGCGGGCTTGGCGATCTGTCGGAACAGTATGAAACTCGAAATACATTCGAATTCCAGGACGTTGCTTAAAGTATGGTTCCATATTTAATACTAAAATGCCGAGCCGGTCTTTAATTCCTTTATAAAAAATAGAAAAAAGAATGTATTACAATTTTTTAAGGTGGTATCAATCGAAACGAGCAAATGAAATTTGTATTCTGATACATTTTTGTTTTGCATAAAAATCGTCGGATCAGAAATTGGATAGATGAATGAAATTACCTGGATGACGTAGCCGAGACGACGGAAAGCTTGCCAGAGGCCCCGGAACCCTGACTGCCAACGGATGATAGCCTAGACGTTCGGCCGCTGATGTTTAATAGAACGATCTCCGAGCAATTGCTGTCTTTTCGTTCTCTGTCCAACTGTTTCCCGCTGTAGTCTGACAAGGAACCATCCTCCTTTTTTCTCTTAGCTAATTTCTTCGATTCTCTTCTAAGATCCTGTTCGTGAACGGGATCCTGTAGATCGAGCTCCTCCGTCGACGATCTCAGGTCTTGAGCGTCCTCTTTGTAGCCCAGGGTCAGCTTGCATCCAGGTGGAGGCTCTCCGCCTGCAAACATTTTTTACCACTTCTATGAAACGAACCGAAACCGTATTAACCGTGTAACTAATCCAACAACTACCTCAATGATCACTTCAACTATCTAAAGAGTCTTAATCTAAGATGACTTATCTAAAGAGACTTAATATCAACAGATCTCTACTTTTATATTTTCTAATCATCTACTCGTGGATTCTAGTAATAGAGTAATCAACAAACTACTGTACAGTAAAATCTCTTTTTGTGCGGTCCTTTTTTATGCGATTTCATTTTTGTGCGATTTTTTTCGCGCGTTTTTTTTTTATGCGGTATATGAATCTCAGCGGCGTTGGAGCCAGTTTAATGTTTCCTATCAGCGTACAT
>SHCU01000005.1:562706-592910 GCA_004307685.1 Ceratina australensis
CATTCTCAGAGGTGTCACGCCACGATCGATGTATCCACAATCTTCTCGCACTCCTCTTTTAACTAGTTGAAACAGATAAACTGAATTATACAATTTTTAAAATATAAATACACTATATTTTGTTTATTAATTGGTTGTAAATTTCCTTCTTTCGCTGGAAGATAATTTACAATGATCTCACCAAAATTTCCTCTCCGTAGATTGCACTCTCGATCGTTAAAAGTAACCCCTGACCTATACACTCAACTCTTGGGACAGGCAAATTTATTGGTCAATGAATGCAATCCTTTTTAACCGTTGGTAACGATCGCGCGAGACCGTAAACCCACCTTTCGACGGTTTGAAAATAACAGACGTCGTGCAAAGAAAAGCGAGTCGTCTCATATAAAGGTTTTTATTTCGTTAGTACGTACACATTTGCGCCAGCACAAAAAAAGGATCGTATTATATAAAACGAGAACAATGCCGTTTCCTTTTCCGAGACTAGACACATGTAGGGTGTGGATTCTCAGGGACGTTTCTCGCCGTATTCATCGATCAAACGAGCGCACGTGGCCCCGGCCACCGTGAAATCGCCGATAACCTTGAGATCTAACATCAAAGAACGTTCGCGTCGTCGGATTCGATCATTCAGGAACGCGTCGACCGACCATTTCGTGCACCTTTGCTTCCGTTTCGTAGTTCCTGTTTTATTTTACAAATTTCTCGCCCCTTATACGTTGGCGTGTTTTCGTTTAATTCTAAATGGAATATCCAATGCCGGAATCGCAGCGGAACACAAATGGGTCAACGCACAACCGTGAAGAGTCGACGAATTCGGTTATACGCGTTTTATGGTATTTACGAGGGCAGTGTTAGAAGTATTCGAGTTACGTTAATAAAAGGCAGCCACTGATTCTTCAAGGCCCTTCCTCTGCAAGCGGAATAAGTCGAAACACGTCGTCCCTTTCCCTAAACTGTTCCAACGCGCGTGTGCTCGCGGGTAATCAACATCAGCCGACATCTTCGTATTCCTCTTTATAAATTCCACGCAATAATGAATACACTGAAAGACGATCGTAAATTATCAACTAAAGGTATCGAGAGTTAGAGACATATATTATCGTTGTTAGTGACGCTTAATTCATCGTTATCGCGTTATCGATAACTGCCAAGCTTAAGTACACATTAAAAATGCATAAAAATATAACGTGAATTGTTTTATGTTTAAAATGTCTCTCTAAAACAAAATGAACAGTATCAATACTCGTCTCTTTATACTGGACAATAAAGCGTAAAGATATAAAAACAATCGTCTCGATTTACTGAAAACTACGTAAAATCACGTATTACACATAGTTCGCACGTAATAAAGAACTTTATCGTTAGTCGAAACGTAACCCTATACGTATACCGTATATTTTTATCATTGCCCCGTGATATTTCCTTAACTGCACTCTACAAAAATAGTTTAAATTCTCTTCTGCAGTCACGGAATCTTTTTCGACAAGTCTTCTTACCGTTACGAAACGTCCACAAATAAAACGTTCCTCTTAGATTGTGTTTTGCGTGTAAACGAACGGATCGCATATTTTCCTCTATAGTAATATGAGACATTTAGCTCTACGATTTTTTCCACTTGTCCATATTTCTCAGCCAAACGTTACAACCGAGTCGCTAATAAGATATAAATTTCCACGTCCCGAAGCGATAGGCAACGTTCACTACTTGAAAAACAATCTTATAAATCGGGTATTATTCAACTAAGTACTTTACGTCACCCTCTTCTCCGACTTGTTTGCGATCTACACTAATTATTAACGCAAAGCTTTGATGAAGAGTCGTGAAACATTCTCATCGCGTCCATTGAAATTTCTCGTAAAAACATGGTATGGAATATACATATATTCGTATGTACGTGATTTATGGGACACTTTTCCCCTTTTCCTTTTTCTTTAAGAAACGTATTTTATAGTAAAAATCCGAAATTCGTTCGTCAAGCGTAAACGCAACCGAGCTTCCAGTTCTTCTCAAGCTTTTATGCCGTCCAGCATCTCGAAGAATTGATACAAATAACCGCTAGAACAATTTTAGTCGGTTTTTACATGTAAAAAAGAAAATCCCGGACGCCTCCTTTCGTGGCCGATCTACGATCGAGATCCGAATTCGATCTCTAGATTCGTAAGTGGAGATCAGATCCCGACAATCGTCAGGTAGGTTTCGCATCGTCCGACGATTCGCTGAAGAACCGCCTTCAGGAACGAATGGAAGACGTGGTCGAGGATGTCGATGCGAATCGATTCAGCTTGCTGTCGATTATAATCTCGTCGCCGTTCCGGATGTTGTACCGATAGAGCTGCTTGTTCGGGTACAGCATTTCCTCCGGTCCGTACTGCGCCTTCATCACCTTAAACAAGGCCGAAGATCGATGATAAGACAAAGGATCGCGGGTACACGGATGCATGTTAATTCACATCTCTATAGTTACATGGAAATTTAATAGGATACTCGGAGTCGGAATACGGAACAAGGAAAACGGGTCTTAAGTCGCGATTTCTTCGTTTTTACGAGGTCTTTCGAGGAACCAAACATTCTGAAAATAAGAGAAAATCCGTGATAATAAAGATAGTTAACAGGGCTGCTGACCTGATCCACGTAAAATAGTCTCATCCTGTTCGCCGGGATTTTCACCATTGTTTCCAGTTTGGTTTTTAACTCGAAAACCGTTCTGTACACGTCTATGGATCGCACCTACAAACATCATCGACATGCGTACATATAAATACGTATACGTGTGATCGGGGTTTCGGGTCACACGATTGTGCGAAATCTTGTCGGAAACGTATTTCTTCTGTTTTACCGAGCAACATATCAGATATAAAACTGGAGAGTGAGGATATTTCGAAACTTAATTATTCGTGCGAATCGTCGCTGAGAGGTATAAATTTACCTCGACCAGGTCCCCGTAAGTAAACGTGACCTTGACCCTCTTCTCGGGAGTCAGATCGACGTGTACCAGAGGGTCCAGCTTGCCGTGAATAGCCACCAGCTCGGAGTACCTGAAAACGGAGACGGAAGCGGGTCAAGCGGAGGTTCGTTCCACTGGCGACAACGATGACCATGAAACCAGAATAGCTTTATGGGTTCTAGTTCAAACCAGAATAGAGATGATGAAAAGGGGGCGGGTACCGAGAATGGAAACAGGAATTGAATAACAAATATTGCAACGCACTAAAGATTATGCACTGTGAGGCGTAGAAAATAAGCAAATAAAATGAGAATCGAGGGAAGAGAATAGAAAAGGAGAAACGGGAAACAACGGATGGAAACGAAACTAGAAAAAACGTTGCGTCATTGTTGAAGACTGCGAGAAATCATTCACCTTTCGGGCCTATCTGCTTCCGGCTTGTCCATGTAGTATCTTATGAAGGCCCTCTCAGCGTCCTCGCGTTCCTGGGAAGATATCACGCCGCCACCGTTCAATGTCTCGACGTTTGGCAGTCGAGCGATTAACAGTTGCCGCCTCTCGTGTTCCGTGTATTCCCGTGGACTCTGTGATAATTATGCAATTATTCGAATCTTTATTATGATTAAAAAGATACGGAAAGAGATGAACGATGAAACAGGAATCGTGCTACGTTTTCTTATCGAAAATTACAGCAAACTTGCTCGGCGAACGAAGGAATCTTGTTTTCATTAGTTATACCCCTTCCGATCGGTTGACATAGTGCCAGCATTTACTTCGGTACAGCTAAAACCAACTAGACCGAAGTGGCGCATACTAGATCAAGCTGTCGTAACAGTTTCGCATTCTCGCTGATTCTTTACTTATTTCCCTCGATCGGTTTTGAGTTTCAACGTTTCTAACGCAACGAAAAGTTTACCTCGAAAAGAGGGCATCCCTGAATCCTGAGAGATTTCAGCGCTGGAAACCTGGCCAGTCTCTCGATATCGTCCCACGTTGACAGAAGGGTACCGTTCACGTTCAGGAATCTAAGTTTCCTGAAAGGATCGTGGGAGGACCTAATAGTCGTGCCGCTAGACTCCGACTCGGACTCCGACCTGTCGTAATTCACCTTTCCCTCGGCGAATATCCTGTTCCCTTTTTCATCGACCGACGTGTTCTCCTCGGTATCCAGATTGTTCATGTTCTCATTGTCTTGACTCACTTGGTCCTCTGACTCTGTCGGCTTCGGGCAGGTCTCCGTCTCGTTCGAGTTCCTATTGTCCTCGAGGCCCAACGACCTTATCGGGCACTCGGCTAGCACGAGACTCTCCAGGTTCGGGAAGATATACCCTAGCTTCGAGATCTCATTCCAAACCTCGACAGGGTTACCGGTAAAATGAAGTTTCTTCACAGATACGTTTCTGTTCTCCGGCTTCAGATGATCTAGATCCACCGTTTTGTACTCGTTCAACGACAGATGAAGCTCCTCCAAGTTACGAAGCAGACGGATCAATCCCTGCACCGTCGACCATGTGACTCTGGTCCCGTTCAGTACTAAATTCTTCAGCAGATCGTAGCTACCGTGTTTCACCTCGAGCACCTCCGCCAGACAATTGAAGCTGAGATTCACGAACTTGATCTTCGGCATGTGTTGGAGTATACCAAAAACCTCGGCCCATTGGGACAGCTTGTTCTGCGCGAGGTCGAGCTCCTCGACGTTCTTGCATTTATTACGGAGTTTCTCGGCGTCGTTGCCGGCCGACTCGATGTCGCAGTCTTGCAACACGAGCAGCGCAGGCACCGTGTGACGGGGTGATTTCTTCGGTATGAAAATGCTGACCGAGAGGGCGGCCTTCGGCGAACTCGACTCCGTCTCCTCGTCCGTGAGGGAGCAGTCGGTCGTTGAACCGCCGTACTTCAGCTCCAGCGCTTCAAGCAACGACGGCATACTTACTGCATTCTGAAACAATCCATCGATACCCTTCAAGCTATTTTATTACCCTACAGCATAACATGTCCAGCGCATAATCATTTATTCATACATTTTTATTTCCTACTGTCAAGTACGTCATGTTATTCGTGTCACATTAAGATCATTACGTCAAATCGCTTTTAAAACGATTATATCAAGAATATATGCTATATAAAGTATTCCAGTTTCCAAACAGATATTTCGTCCATTTACCGATTACTATTGTCGGCCTGATCTCTAAAGGCATGACAGAGAGGATTCTGGCATGCAAGCATATGTGAGCTTCTGTTATTCAGAAAAGGAATAAGGAGGGAAAAATGAATAAAGAAAATTAAGGGGCAGCCGTGGATAGGAAAAAACCCGTGGATAGCCGAGGTCGTCGGCGGCCACGGGGATATCTGGTCTGACCATATCCGCTAAGGTCGCAGCATTATCTTTTTGCGGTACGTGAAACCGGTACTGGTTCCCTTGTCATCATTGGGAAATGAACCCGCGACCGAACGAGCATCGCCCACGCGAATTCCCCGTCGTTCTTCATACGAATTTGTTTTATCCCCGCTTGCCTGACCATCCTCGATATGACGGATACATTCCCGTCGTATTCATCAATTTCATACTCTATTAATCCGCAGAAACAAATTGACTAACGTGATAGTTTATCTGGAATCTAATCTGCTCGGGCTTCTATCGAAAGACGCTTTCTACGATTTACTGCGTATGATTGGCTATCGGAAAGCTTCGTCAAGATACGCACTGCTTTTAACGTCAAATCAATTAGCTAACGCGTCACGTGACACCGAGGAGACAAGAACGGAATGCGGCAGTTTTCATTGGAAAAGTCTGGGGAAAAAAGTGCATGCACGAGTGCAACGAACCGTGACGAGGGCGATTAGAGAATATCGCGAGCACGAGGGAGGGAAAAACGTTGCGTCAATTTGGCGAAGATCCGACGTGCCGGCCGAAAGAAAGGCATGTATATGCAAGGCTCGTTTGGAGACAAGCCAGCCCGCGTTCTTCCTATTTTACATGTAACATTTTCCGTTGCGTCTCGCGTATTTCGCATCGCGTCATCGTTGCATCACAAATAATATGGTGAATCAGATGCAGTAATAAATAATATAAATATACTGTGCCTAGAGATGCTTGAACTCAAATTCAGTGTTTTCAATGGAAAAATAACATTTTTTTAAACAGATTAAAATTACTCTGAATCTTTGTCAATCGAATTAAACGTATACAATGATGACGCGATAGATGCGTGTACGCACCCTTCCGGTATTTAGCTCGATAAAAAAAGATACCGTCGTAGACTTCACAGCGGAAGGGGATGAAACGCAACGATTTCATCCCCGTGGAAAATCAGGCGGAGAGACAAAGGTCCGAGCGATCTGCTCGGCAATGAACCGACATAATAGTCGTTGTTGCATTATACTCCCCGGGTTCCCCTACGTAACCGCGATATCGGTTCAACGGCCATGCAAAATTAACTTTCTCCGGCATGGGTCTGGCAACGAGAAGCCCACTAGAATCGCCGTGCCGTGTTACTGCATAGTAAGCCAGACCTCGCTAGCGACGTGTTAGCGACGTGCTCGAGCCGTTTCAAAATCGATCCGTCGAGTTTCTCAATCTCGAGCAGCCGAACAAACTCGATTAACAGATTTGAAAGGCAACAGATGAAAAGGCTCGAGTATAATTCCTGTATCAGTTATAATGATATCCATAAATTAACGTGTGCAGAACTAAATTGAAATCTATTGTCTACGTGCAGTCTACGTGCTAGAATGTATTACAAACTGACACGTAAATAGAATTATAGTCCATACGAAGAACGATTTATAGTTAAATGGTTGCGTTGCACAGTCTTATAGCGATAACTGGAATGGAGGAAAGAGCGTAAAGATAGAATATTGGCAATTTGTATCCATTTCTGTGCTATAATGCTGACAAAACGTGTAAGATAAGGATTGTAGTAAATTTTACTTTCAATTGACCACTGGTCTTCTTTAATTAGCCGTTGAAACAACTTCTATTTGGATTTAATAATTACCAATTAAAAATTTCTCAATCGAGAAAATCTTGAAAATGTTCAAGTGAGCTGGTTTCAAAAGCGAATTTTCGGTGGGTTTCGACTCGCCATCGCTGGTGGTGAAACTAGTGAATGGACAGTGGACGAAGGACGGCGGTTCCTTTCCGGGTTGAGGGAAACATAGGACGGGAGTAATTCATCTGGATGTCTGGAAAATGTTAAACGCGCAATTAAAAGCGCAAGAATTGATAAAGCAAGGTAGGAGTGAGAAGACAGTAAATATACAGAACGGTCCTTAATAAACGTTATACAATGTTCGGTTACATCACGTGGTTGCGATGTTTGTTAACCGATCTAATATCGGAATAACAATGGTAAGCACGTACATAGTATGCATGCACTTACTTTCTCCTCGACCGAAGATTTTACGAGCGAACCGTTCATAAGATTAACTGTACGATCAGGACTGATCCAGTTAAGGACTTAGATCAAACAGATGGTACATTAGACGTTCGATGTCCTTAATCTGAAATCGATTGCCTCGTCTACTCGATGATTAATGCTACGATTAAAAGTTAGAATAAAAAATAAATATTAAAAAATAAAAGGGATAAAAATATTAGGTTACAAATTGTCATTAAGAAAACTGTTCCAAAATTCATGTGCATCAAAAAGGCAAACTTCACGAGAAACGTGAACGAATTAGAGCGGTCATTCTTCAAGTGTTACTAATTAATACTTGCTGAACGCTCCGACTATCTACGTCCGAGTAGGCATCGAGCATCTGCGAATGGTTTATCGCATTAGCTGATAAATTAAACAACCTTGGGTTATTCCATTTTTTTTCCATCGAAACAGCGATTGATAATTACGGACACGTGGCGCGATCAATCGATTTAACAGGATAGAGGAAACTGTTGAGAAACGTAGTCGTTTATTATTGTGCACGCACGGTAGACAGATTTACTACGCGTGTATAAGTGCACACTCAGTTAGTTATAAGCGCGTGGTTGGTACATCTATACGCGTGCATAATGCTCTCGGGTCGTGAGCAGAACGAACGGCAACCTTGGGTAACCGAGTAATATTCCGAGAGGCGTGAGAGCATTTGCGCAGCACCAGGCCGGACTTTCGTCGATATTTCCATCTACCAGTTCCACGTTTGCTCATCGTCTACGGGGACCAAGTAAATCCCATCGTTTCCCCGATCGCCTTACGAGATCGTGGAGAATGCGATAAGAAATCTATGTGAACCGTCTTAAAAATGATTACCAGCTCGTTTTATTTCGCTGCGGGTTAGAAAGTATCGTTTATCCGTTTTTGTTGTTTCCTGGTATTTGAACGAAAATCACCAGAGGAAAATTATAGTAGGAATGTGTTCCCCTTCCCCCGGACCACCCCCCGTTCCACGATAACTTTCTAAGCTACGTAAGAGGAGCGATGCAATTATTTGTTATTGCATTAAACCAGCCGAGGTATCGGTTGAGCGATCGTTCTGATACATGGATACTCGATCATTGATACTGCTCATTGAAAAGCGACACCACCTTTCTCCTCTGGGTTAAACCGCTCGTTTTAGGACAGACGCGTGAAACAGACTGGCTCCCCGATTGACCCAGTACTCGACAAACTCAGCTTGACATTTCGTAACCGTTATATGTATACCAGGAGTATATATTTAGTGTGTGTACTCAGTTTCGCCGCGTGCGCTGATACAACCAATGAATCCATCGAAACGTGCATCTTGTCCGGCAGGAATTCAAATGAACTCGTCGAGCGAACTTGGCTAATTTTCTTAACGAAGATCACGCAGGAATGCGTGATACCTGAAGTTTGTGAAATTCCCTGCGTAATCTACCTATTGTCTGTTCGTTCCTCGGTTTTTAAGAGCAGTACGTCTCGCATCGATGCGCGCCGATTATGTATCGACGTGTGTGTGAAAGCTGAAAAACACATAGAACCGTTCGCCGTGCGAGCGGTCTGGTGTTGGTACTGCGTAGCCTCTCCCTTCCGCACTATCGACGGCGACGATACAACAACACGGATCAACGATTTAACGCGATTACGCTAACAGTTTCTCCCGACCTCTACGATCGAATCATTTCGCAAATCAATCGATCGTTACCCTCGAATACGGAGTTGTTTCTCACCCGGAAACTCGTCTCACTGTACGCACCGTTCAAAATCAATTTCATTACAGCGCTTGTTAAGCGAATCCTCATTCGGAAAAAAAGAGCAACTATTACTCGTTACACGGAGAAATCACTTTCCTTGAAACGAGAACAATATGGGAGATTCCCGGTTGTTACAGAACGTTCGACGATGTGAATCAAACAGAATTGTTCGTATTACTTTCCGGGTCTGCTTTGAATCTGAAAAAAACATGTAAGCTCTGATTCATTAGAATCATAGTTTCGTGTTTGAGAACATGTGAACACGTTCATTCACGAGCTTGTAAAATAATGACGCTCACCGAGCACATTATCTGGCAATTTATTTGTATTACTATTTTTAGTACCGAATCGCACCTACCATATGCAATAAAAGATTCTTTCGTTTAGATAATCTAAACATTCCATGTAAAACGAATAAGTGCGTAATTCCTCGACAAAGTATTTGTCATGACGATAGAGAAACAGAATGAAACGTAATCGAAGAACGTCACGTCGCATGTTCTATCTAAAACAATTTCGTAATTGATAATAAAAATAGTTAACTGTTAATTGGCAAGGGGAATTAAGAATTATTAAACTGATGGCGTGCAATTTCTACTTGAAACAATAATTAATGATTTTCAGTTTTTCGATCTAACGTGTTACTGTTTGCTTTTGATTGTACTGTCCTTGGAGTTGGTGGACAAGAAACGACGCAATTCTGGTGATTCGTTTCTTTGTCTAGGTTTCCTTCGCATTCCATTATCGCGGCTGGTTGTCTATTTACTTGCTACATCCTACGAAAGCTCAATATGCAACTACTGTATACGAGATAGATTTGCAAACTACGCGCAAACGACACCTGTAAACTAGCACCAATGAACTGTTGCTAGTGCTGTCGATAAGCCAGGTAACAATGCATATCGCAAACTCTTAAATAACACTTTCAGATTGACGAAGCTGTAAAGACACATAATCGCATTTCGTGAAAATGATAACGATAATGACAGTAAATATGTACAACAGTACGTAGCAGCTGTCAAAGCGCGCTACTCAGGATAGATCATCCACAGCTGATAGCTATTATGTAAGTGGGGATTGTAAAATACGGTGGAAATTAACGTCTGCTCTGTCACCGAAAGAGACTGTGTAGTTGTACGCCTAGAATTGTTTCTCGGATCGATTTGCTATTAAAACGCAAGCATTATATCTTCTCCTATCTGAATCACAACCTAGGGCAACATACGTGTTTTAACGAACAACGATTCCGATGTCTGTACGTGTAATGGGACAAAGCTGATGACAGCAAATGCCGCGGTTGATGCGTAGAATGTTTCGAGATAATATGAGACCAGGAAAACGTTCGTTCTACGTCGGAAGTTGAATGGATCGATCGAGCGCAAGTTTGGAAGGATTGAACGGTAGCAAAATTAAGACGATGTACAAGAATATCGTGAAGTAATCGGGTCAAGGATCGCGGTGTTGCGTCCGGATGACAGACGCGACGATAGGTCGTACGTAACTCGGAGGAGTACTTAAGTTTCAATGTACTCACTGCTTTCTCGTCGTTCCTCGATGCAGTCCTCTCGACGTCTCGAGTATCCCGTTGTTCAACGGAACCTCCCGTAATACCTTGGTCGGATTATCACTCGCGATTTTTCTCCGCTACCATGAAGCAAGATCGATTTTTTTGGTTGGTCAAAAAAAGGGGGTTAGAAAATGAAGTGGTGTCGCCAACGGACACACGAACGTGCCCCGCTCGCCGTCCACCGTTGAACTGATTTCCCGACTCCTTTGTTTAGTAAACAGAAACAGCTGAGCCGCGCTGCCAGTTACGGCGGTGGTGGGCAGTGGTGGCGGGAGCTAAGTCCACTCTTCTCGCGACGCGAGAACGACTCTGCGCACTCGCGTTCGTTCATTCGCGATCACGTGGCCCCGTACACTCGACCAATAGATAAATTTGATGAATCAGTAGCGTATACTTCGAAGCTAAATCTATACTGAGTAAACATCGAACGATTGCATCACAAATACTTGTTGAAATGGGATATCGAACAATATAATTGACAGTATTTAATTTTAACGATGTCTGTTTAGATAAAGTAAGTAGATAAAGTAAAGTTTAGATAAAGTTAGATAAAATAAGTAGATAAAAATTTAAATGCAACAATATCGTGGAAAATGAGTTCCATTTATATGAGCGACTATAGAATAACTGATTTACAGTTTACAGCCTCTTTTAATACAAAATTAAACATTAATTCTTTATTTCTGTTAGGTATTCTTCACAATTCCTTTGAAGATACATTTCACATAGTTCTATAATAAATGATATCTATTGAGTATAATAGGAATTATCACAT
The DNA here is from genome assembly GCA_004307685.1 of Ceratina australensis. Lineage (NCBI taxonomy): Eukaryota > Metazoa > Arthropoda > Insecta > Hymenoptera > Apidae > Ceratina > Ceratina australensis. The sequence goes on from SHCU01000005.1 coordinate 574,147, forward strand.
TTCTTGGCAAGGTAAGTTATTGTTATTTGAAATATATCGTATCTAGAAACTTTTATTTCTTGTAAAACGAGTGATAAGATCAAGAGCCCACTTGGGCTGATCTGAAGGTACCATATGTCCAGCATTTCTCACCAACACTTCTGTCAAGTTATCCACAGTCTTTGAATACCCAGCTAGCTCATTGCCGACATACCATTTCTTTCTCTTAGCTGTTTTATATTTTTCAGCACCAGACCATTTCAGCTTTTGCAAGTAATTCTCTGTCAAGGGATATGCAACAATAATATCTAGCTGTCCATTGTATATCAGAACTCTGTAGTGTTGCGTCAAGTCTGATATAAGAATTGCCAGAGATTGCATGACATCACCCTTCAAGTGTTCTTCAACTTTTGTAGATTCAACATTGAACGTGCAATTACCAACATGCATAGCTTTCCTAACGTCTGCTCTTTGAAGCCACTCTGCCATATAGTCAGATTCATTTGTGTCATGAGTATTCAAAAAGTTGAAGTAGTACTTGAACCCAGTTAAGTTTGCAAATAATGATGGATACCCGTTCAGATCACCATCCAGTAAATCATCAAACAAATTGAAGGCTTCGATGTATTTCTTTTCTTTAATCAAATTTCTACCCTTTTCTTCATATTGATGAAACAGATCTCTGCCATTCACATCGAGTATACCCAACTGATACAAATAATCCCCATATAATAGTTGATTCTCTGGGTCAGTTAGTCCATTTCCAATAGCTAGACCCTTCAAATTGACTTTAGTTTTTGCTTTGATATTATAATCTTTGATAGCATGAGACACAGCAGGCACATATTTTCCAGCATAGGATTCGCCAGTGACGAAAAATTCATTTGATTGAAGTTCAGGGAATAATTGAAAGAACTGAACTAACGCTGTATGAACATCCCTTCCCACATCAGTCTCATTGATTGCATAGCCTCTATCATCTTCTGTAAAACTGAATCCAGTTCCAACTGGATTATCGATATATAATAAATTGTGGGATTTGCTCCAAGAGAATGTACGCATTGCTAGCGTTTTATTCGCAGTTACAAAGAATGGGCCATTTTCCATGAATAAGCCGTACATCGATGTGGCCCCAGGACCACCTTGTAGCCATAATACTACAGGGTCAGTCTTCGGATTATGCTGCATTAAAAAAATAATGATAAGTCTATGTATCTTACACATAATCTAAAAATGTCTTTAATAAATATACATAAAGAAGATATTTAAAAATATATACAAATAATCTAAAATCTTGTTCTCTAGTAAAGATTCTAGTTTTCGTAACCCTTCGCCTATTTAACGCGAGATATCACGGGTCAATGCACAATTTCCGTTTAGTTTCTCCTTATCTCATCTAGAAATGAGTTGCAACGCAGATACTTGAGATAAAAATTTGTATATATATAATAATTTGTAAACAACGTCCTCTTGAAAATTTTATATAATTTTTCGTACATATAAAGCACTAAATGGATAAAATTAATTGATGATACTTGTAAAGGAAACTCTCAGAAATGTCAAGCAAAGAGGTAAATTATGAAAGACAAATGCGGAACAAAACTAAACAAATCACTTACCATAGCTGGGAAAAACCAAAAGAACATATTCGAATTGTACGCTTTATTCACAGTTAAATAACCGGCATAACTGTTGACATCGTTCATTTCTTTGTGCTGGACGGCGGCTCTAATACGAGCCTCGTCTATCTTTCCACTCTCGATGAGTGGTGTCAAAAAAAGAGGCGAACCAACATCCCCATCGCCAAGAGGAAAATTCTTAGGCTTTGGATAAACGTTCGTAAATCCTTTTGCAAGGGTAACGAGAATTAATATTTGCAAAGATAGCACGAGCTTCTTCATCGTACGCTAGATTTTCCGCTCCCTTCTCAACGGAAAGATTCTGTGACACTAACTGCGACCTGGACCTTACGGCATCTGCACAAAATCGCACAAGATAAGGATAAGCACTGATCAGCTCTGAAGTTGCGAGCAGAGCAGAGGTGCCAGATTGAGGACGGGAGCCATCAAAATCAGCCCCTCCACTTACGTACACTGTCGCACAATATCTGCATTGAGCTCAGATAAACTTCGATCAGTAGAGAGAGAAGGCGAAACATTAGTCCATCACTCTTGCACCTGGTAAACTCACGGAGGGAAAATGTGAATGCTCATTCTCGAGTTTCTGGCATGCTAAATTTGAAGTTTTGAGCATTGCTGTCTCAAAAATTTCCAAAAGGCCACATTCATCCATCGAGATGCTATTAGAGAATGGTAGCACATGTAAACGTTGGAACAACGAACGGATTGTCTGAATGAACTGCCGTCAAAATCAGAATCATATCCAAATGAACAATTAGACTTCTTCGCTTTATATCGCATCTGAGGCTTTGGAATCAAGGCGAAAAAATATAGATGAAGGGAAGTAAAGATTTTCGAAGATTAGGATTTATGTATCCATAATTGTATGGTTAATACAATCTGATTAATAAATGAATGGAGAATGTATCTTGTCATTTTTATTTTACGATCCTTGTATAAATCGCTAGTCCCATCAGTAGTCACTTCCTTTAAAACCTGAAAAAGTCTGCGTAATTTTTATAAATAAAAGAGAAACGAATACACAATTCGGGACATAAGACCACCGATAAAAGTATCCCTCAGTTTAAGGATCTAGCGTTCCATTACAATTATTTCTATTTTGCATGATATATTAAAATTACGGAAAGCAATCCCAGCCCTCGATGCAGTAAGAGGTTCAGTAACTTATTAAAAAAATTGTTAAATTCTAATTAATAAAAAACGGATCATGGCACTTTTAATTTGCGACGCTTGATACAATGACCAATGGTCAGACAGTGGTCATCTGGTCACTACTGTCCTTAGAATCACCCTAATAATCATTCACGGTTATCCATAAACCGAGGAAGATCAAATATGCATACTGTAACTCGAAAACATTTCGAAATAGCAATTAACCAATCGTCTAGCAGTTCCGGTTGATTGCGTTTTAACCGGGGAGCCGGGCGCTCGCGCTAGGAACGCTCTTTGCCCGTCAGCCGTCGCGGGGAGCACATCGGCTCCTCGAAATTATTTCTGTTTTGGTTTTTTTTTATTGCTGGGCTGTTAGGTAGTTGTGTTTATATGTGTCAATAGTTTGCACTCGTATGTGCTGTGGTGTTTCTCGGGGCTTCATATTTGAGTTCGAATTGTGATTTTTATTTGATTTCTGGTCATGATTTTGGGCTCGATTTTGGTTACGATTCTGGTTTCGATTCTTGTGTTGATTTTCGAATTGAGATTGTTGATCGGGGTTTGGATCTCGATTTCATTTTTCAATTTTGCGTTTAATTCAGAGTTTAGGTAGGGTTGTGATTTCAATTTTCCTGTTAATTGTGGGTTTTAATTTCTTTAATTTTTAATTTGATGTTTAATTTTTATTTTTAATTATTAATTTGATTTTTTTATTTTGATTTAATTATTAATTTGATTTTTTGATTTTGATTTGTATTTCAGAAGATAGAAGAAAGAAGATGATTATGATTTTTGTTTTAATTTTGAGTCTGATTTCTGTTTCAGTTCTATTTGTAGAGGATAGAAGGAAGAAGACCGAAAATAGAAGATCCAAGGGAGAATATGCAAGAAAGAAGACTGAAGATAGAAAATACCAGGTCGTCCACATAGGGTACGGATTATTTCTTAATTCTGATCCTGATTATTTTTTAATTCTGATTCTGATTTAATTCTGATTTAATTCTGATTCTAGAACTTATAAAGAGGAAGGAAGAAAAATTTCAACGCATTGGACGAGAGGAAGGAAAAGAAAATCGACATAGAAGAGGAAGGAAGAAAAATTTCAATGCATCATACAAGAGGAAAGAGGAGATTCAAGAAAGAAGAAAGAAGATCGCAGATTTTGTATGTGTGTGAGCGTGCCGCGGTGTGGGTTATGTGTATGCCTTCCATAATTCCCATCCATAACGGATCGAATTTAACTTCATCCCTTGCTCGTTTTAATGCAATTGATTTTGCTCGCGTTGTAGTGTATCCGCGCCGCGATTTAGTTTAATAATCAGATTCTGCTTCGGGTACCAGTGGTTGACGAGAGTTTGGGTTCTTTGCCTTGGCGACGCGTCCTGTCAGGCTCGGCGGAAATGGCCCTTCTCGTAGACGTGCGTTGGGACGATTAGTCTTTGTGATCCGGGTCGGCTGCGATTTGAGGCTCCCTCGAGCAGGGACATGTCATTGCACCCTTGTGGAAAGGCCCTGCTCGACTCGACCACTGGCTACCCGAAGCAGAATCGGATTATTTTTCTTTAATTTTGCATCAGAGTTAATAGTCAGTTTCAATAGTTAGAGTCAATAGTTCGTTCGCAATCGTATAAAATTTGTCCCTTTCGACCGTATAATGGATTGGCAATTTATCAGGGAAGGGGTTGGCGCCTATTGTAAGCCGGCCGGGTCTCGATAGTAGTCACCTCCACGTGGTGAGACCTGGGCTGGTAGCGTTTGCAAAGATTAGACTTTGCAAATGCTACCAGGCGAAGAACTACTACTTAGTCTAAGAATTTCTGTATTTCAAATTGTATATTGCATTGTGATAATGAAATCGAATTTAACTTTCATTAATAAATTAATGAAAATAAATCTCAGTACTTTTATTTCGCGATCCTTTCCTAAGTAACCAAGCGTCGTACTTTATTTGCATCGAATAAATCAAAGATAAATAGGAATATAGGAATGCAGGTGAATAATCTATAACACAGACCTGGATTGGTATCTTTTGCAAAGATTAGACTTTGCAAAAGGTACCAAGCTAAGAACTACTATTTAGTCTAAGAATTTCTGTACTTAAAATTGTATATTGAATTGTAACAATGAAATCGAATTTAACTTCGATTAATAAATGAGTAAAAATAAATCTCAGTATTTTTATTTTGCGATCCTTCCTCCCATTTATAATTTGCATTTCTTCGTTTGAAAATCTCGGATGCATTACCAAGAGGAGAAGTGGAATTGATCATTCGGTTAAGGATCGTAAAAATGAATTTCTTTCCATTAATCGTTCTCAATTCATTTATTAATCAGATTGTATCAATCATACAATTACATATGTATAAATTCTAATCTTCTAAAATCTTCGACTCCTTTCATCTGTATTTCTTCGCTTGATTCCAAAGTCACGCATACGGTACCAAGTGAAGAGATCCAATTATTCTGATGTAATTATCATTCTGATTTCGACGGCAGTACGGACAACCCATTCAATCGTTGGAACAACGATTGCGTATGTTTTTCTGCATTGAGAAATGTTAACTTTTTTTTTAAGAACATTAATCAATATATATTGAAAAAAATTCATTTTTTCATATAATCTCACTTGATCAGAAGGTCACAAAACATATTTTTCCGCGGCGAAAAATTTTAATTTTTTTTTATGTAAACATATGCTAGGAAGAATGGAAATCCAGAATTGGGAATATTCGTCGTCGGCCGGCTGTGCGCCGCTCGCATCTTAGCGCTACAGGAGTAAGAGCGACGGAAACCCCTCTCTCTCTCTACTGCACGAAATCTGCCGAGCACGAAACACACCGATGCGGTGCGACAGTGTGCGTAAATGGAGGGGCTGGTTCCCGATGGCTCCCATCTTCAATCTGGCAGCTCTGTTTCCGATCTCGCACGGAACTTGAGTGTGCCTTTGTGAGTATTGTCAGTGCTCCATTCCTTTCTGTTTAGATTAAACGAAAAGTTCCGGAATTAAAATAGATTTCTTTATAGTGTATTAGAAATAAAATATTTTCAAGCATTTTCTTCTAATTTCTTCGAAAATTTTTTAACAGATTTCAAACAAGCATGTACAGTTGTAAATCTGCCATAAAATTAGTTCGCTTATGTAATTAGAAAGGGTAACATCACTGTCAAAAGCAGTGCTAGAGTTTAATGAAATAAATAGGTAAAATATTGTTTAAATGTCACTGATCGTCATATGTTTGATATCATACTTGCTTTGTTCATCTAATTTCAATATTCCAAGAAAACTAGCGTTCGAAATAATGTACATTATTAGAATGTTGGTTAAAATTGTTTTAACAATTCTCTACATTTCAGATGTTTGACGAAAACTCATTTCGATCTAAAACTTTATTACTTTTAATATGCATGTATTAAATTCTTTTTCAAGACTCATTAATTCAACGGAGTATTTTATAGTGTAATGTTAACCTTCGAGAATTTTCAGTGTACTGCAATGATGTGTAGATCATTAAAACGTACTGTTAAATAAAATTCATAGTTTTAATTATAAGTTTTCTCAGTTTCTTTGAGATAATCATATGATAGTCATTTTGTTTTAGGATCATAAAACATGTCCTATTATCATCCGAACCGAGAAAATGGCATTCTCAGTTCTCCAGATGCAAATGATCCTTTTGACAAAATCATATCAGCTGTGAAACCTTGTTTGATCGTGGGCTGTGCAGCTGGATTAGTGATTCAAGCTGCGAAACATGGTAATGTGGAGACTCCTGCTACAATCGGAAGAATGATACATACAGCATTCCCACTGTGTGGTTTGGGTTTCTTCTTTGCTACTGGTACAGTTGCATCTGCACGTATAAGGGGAAAGAACGATACACTGAATAGCTTAGTTGGACGTAAGTAATATTTCTGGTGGGCTTCTTCAATGTAACATAACATAGGTTACAAAAATTATTTTTGTTCACAGTTTATTGCACTACTCCAATCCTTCGGCAGTTTCTTCCTCTAAGTTATATGGCCCCAGTATTATCAGCTGGAACATTTTTGACAGTTGTTCTAAGAGAACTAAATTTCCCTGAGGAACCTACTATGGAAAAGGCCTTAAGTAGAGAACTTGACGCATGCAATATCGACTGGTGGATTTGGTCAAAGGCTAAACCAGAGTCAGAGCCGTACATCAAGCGTGATTTAACTCTTAAAGAGCTTATTGCTAATCCGCAGGGCAAGTGAAATTAGGAAGTTGTATCACGTAGAACTTGTGATTAAAATATGACATGTATTGTCACCTTCATTGTATATTTATTCATATGTAATTACAATAAATGAAAGAACTCTTAAAATATAGATTTCACTAATTTCTCATGTCAATGTCTCTCCTTTGGTAACCTAGAAAACAATCATTACAATTATTGCACGTATCAATGTAACAATGTTATATACATATTTTCAAATTACAAGTGAAAACTTACACATGCCTCAAGGTATTCAATTCTTCTTTCAAGTGTGGTCAGCTTCTCATTAAGAACTGCTATTCTTGATCTGCAAGACATGTCTGAGAAAATAAAACGCACTATTGTTAACTAGATAGTTTAAGAGTAACTAAAATCATTTAGTGTAAGTTTTGTTTGTTTCTTATGTCTAATTTTTTTCACAAGATTCCACTATGTAGTAAATCGTATTAAGACGTAATTTACTAAATGAATTGTAGCTTTACCAAATGAATTGAGGAAGTCAGTTATCCTCTTAATACTCCCGGTTATAACTTCGATATATTCGCGATTTGCCCAATCTTGCTGAATTTGCTTCTGTATAGCTTCTCTATGCACGGCAGCCATTTTCGACCTGACGTTTCTCTACGCGTCAATCTAGAGCTCTGTAGATACGTATATATGTATGCAAACACATACACGAACGCAGCCCTTTCGAATCTGCTTACTGCTTCATTACTCATAATCATTTCAATTTGTGATATTAATTAATGATTGAAATAATAGCTAATAATAAATCAATTCTCAACTGAATATCATGCTAACGTTCGGAAAATAAATCCATTACAAATTCCTTGACTTGTTAGTGGAAACGCGCCATCCCTTAATTATTTATTTGTATCGTAGTAGTGATGTTACACAGTGAGGATTGGTAAGTCAAATCGATGAAGTTTGTAAATATTTTCTTGTTGAGCAAGCACGATTTGTGATACGAATTGAAAATAACTTTTAGTTATTTAATTTTTAATGATCAACAAACTAATATACGTTTTTGTGGTATATCCATTGCTGCGAAAAGAATTCGTGATATGTGTTTATAACGAATTAACAAAGTGCTTTTAACATTCCCTGACAGTGAGATGTTACATACATATACATTCGTATAATTTATTTTGCGTCACGTAAGTTTCATAATATTCATTGTTCTCGTCAGATACACATTTCATGCAAGGAGTGTTATGATTTTGGGAAGATATCGCCTTTTGTCAATAGCTGACTATCGAACTGCATTATTCAAAAAGTGGTCGATCCAAAATTGTGGGATACCGGGACATATATTACAAAGTAATTTTGTATCATTAAGCAAACCTCTGTACTTAAACAGGTAGATTACCTAAATATCAATTTATGTATAAACTTTGTAACATACTCTCATGAAATCAAATGTATTTTAATGTGCGTTGCTGATTGTTTATATATCATACATAATATCTGTATAACAAACTAGTTTTCTGTACTGTGTCATTGAGTTATAAATGTCTTATTCTGCATGTGACATGTGAAGGTTAAATTTGCATCTTTTCTGAAAATCTTAATGTCAAAGAGTTTATCTAGTTGCTTTTTAATGTCTCTTTCTCTACTATATTATTTATTTGTAATTTTTTTCATTTTACGAATAATATAGTATATAATAATAATATAAAATTAAATTGATTGATAAGTGAATAATTCTGCAGGGTAAATCAAAGATCACCATCCATACTGTTGTTCGAGAATATGGCATCAACAAGTAATTCTGATAGTGCACAGAAAAAGAATCGTTTGGGTTCAGAGAAATCACCGTATTTGCTACAGCATGCCACGAATCCAGTTGACTGGTATCCATGGTGCGACGAAGCTTTAAAGAAAGCAAAGAAAGAAGACAAATGTATTTTTTTATCTGTCGGTTATTCCACGTGCCATTGGTGTCATGTCATGGAGAAAGAATCATTTAAAAATAAGCAAATTGCCCAAATAATGAACAAATATTTCATTAATATAAAAGTAGACAAAGAAGAGAGGCCAGATATCGATAGGATATATATGACATTCATACAAGCAAGTAATTGTGACTACATTGAATCCAAATTAATTATTGTATTTAGATTAAAAACTATTGTTTGACATAGGCAACGAGTGGGCATGGTGGGTGGCCGATGAGCGTCTTCCTTACTCCTGATTTAACACCCATAGTCGGTGGAACTTACTTCCCTCCAGAAGACACATTCAGACAAACAGGATTCAAAACAATTTTACTCAACATCGCCCAAAAGGTGCTAACTTGATTTCATTGAAAATTATAAAATTAATAATAACTCTTTATTTTATATCTCCCAGTGGAGTGAGTCCAGAAGTATGCTTGCAGACGTTGGTTCAAGCAATCTTAAAATTTTAAAAGATATTTCAAAAATCCCGCATACGTCTAAGGTAAGTAAATAAACTAAATTCTCCTGTTTTTCACTTAAAAGAATTGTGTCCATTCCCACGTGTATAGACACACGATATACCTTCATTGGAATGTGGTAATGTGTGTGTCCAACTACTTGCAAGCGAATTTGAACCTAAATTCGGTGGATTTGGTTCGTCAGACATTTCCTCCATGCGAGCGCCGAAGTTTCCCCAACCGGTAAACTTCAACTTCTTATTTCATATGTACACACGCGATCCTGCGAGTGATGTTGGTCAACGTTGCTTACACATGTGCGTGTACACTTTAAAAAAGATGTCTCACGGCGGCATCCACGATCACGTAGGCCAGGTACGAATTTCGATGCTTTACTGTAATAACTCAAATAACGACGATGTTCTCTTAGATAGATTTCGGGATTTTTTAGGGTTTCTCGAGATATTCTACGGACGGAGAATGGCATGTTCCGCACTTTGAAAAAATGTTATATGACCAGGGTCAATTAATGAAGTCGTATTCCGATGCGTACCTCGCTACCAAAGATAATTTTTTCGCTGAAATCATAGACGATATCGCTACATACGTACTAAGAGATCTACGACATAAGGTATCTCTATTCAGTCTTTCAGACAAACTTGTTTTCATGTTTATGTTAGTCATTTATTCTGTATGCTGTAGAAAGGTGGATTTTATAGCGCTGAAGATGCAGACTCCTATCCAACACACAATGCAGATGCAAAAAAAGAAGGTGCTTTTTATGTGTGGACTGCTGCAGAAATCAATTCACTTCTAGATAAAGAAATTTCTAAAGAGAACAAAACTAAGCTATCGGATATATTTACTAAGCATTTTAATATAAAGGAATCAGGAAATGTAAAATCGTATCAAGTGTGTGACATTTCATTTTCTATAAAAATGAAAAACTAATCTTTTTGTATACAATGAAATGTATTAATTCACTAGGATCCACACGGCGAGCTGACAGGAAAGAATGTGTTAATTGCGTATGACAGTGTTGAGGAAACTGCTAAACACTTCAATCTTACCGTTGAAGAAATAAATCTACACTTGAAGGAGGCGTGTTCTGTTTTGTACAAAGCGAGATCCACAAGGCCACGTCCTCACTTGGATGATAAAATTATTACAGCGTGGAATGGTAAGTAATTAAGAAAAATGCATTTGTACATAACATTATTTCAACGGGTTAATAAATAGTTGAAATTTAGGTCTTATGATAACCGGCTTAGCTTCTGGAGGTGCGGCAGTGGACAACAAGCAATATATTGAATACGCAGCGGATGCGGCGCAATTTATTGAGCAATATCTTTTTGATGAAAGCAAAAATATGTTGATTCATAGTTGTTATCGCGGTGAAAAAGACAAGATTATCCAGATGTGAGATTATTTCTGTTATTCAATTATATGTTCTAAGTCTTAATATTGTTACATTTTTAATGCCAAATCTTTAGGAGCAAACCGATACCTGGTTTCTTAGACGATTATGCATTCGTTATAAGAGGATTGTTAGATCTGTACGAGTCTAGTTTAAATGAGAGATGGTTAAAATTCGCTGAGAAGTTGCAAGATCTGCAAGATCAGTACTTCTGGGATGAGAAGGACGGCGGATACTTCACGACGACGTCGAAGGATTCGAGTGTAATCATCCGACTTAAGGAAGGTACGTTTCAGTAAGTTCAAGGTACTATTTGCGGCGATCAAAATACTTGCACCTTCGTACTACTACTTCAGAGGTAGTAATCGCGATCGCGTTTAGCTGCAAAATCATAGAAATCAATGTTTTGCAATAAAGCTTATTATGCCCAAATATTTATAGCTACGCCTGGTCAGTGCTTCATTACATTTAGTCGTTTAGTTCATCAGGCTGTGGCTGTTGGTTGCGTTTTAATATCGGTTACTAACATGAACGGAAGAGAAAGATTGGCTGCATCTATTTTAAGATTTATAATCTCATGTACAGCTTATGACGGAGCGGAACCATCCGGCAACTCGGTTGCCGCTGAAAATTTACTGAGGCTGACCGACTACTTGAGTCGCGACGAATTCAAGGATAAAGCGCTGCACCTTTTCAGAGCATTTAGGCATTTGCTGATGCAAAGACCTATTGGAGTTCCACAGCTAACGTCGGCGCTTGTTCGCTGCCATGATGATGCAATGCAGGTACGTGGCGGATTTATATACATGCGTATATTCGTGAGAATCGCTCCGAGTGTTCTTGGAAATTTGATAAGCTCTCGACATAATTGAATATGAATTTCATGATTCAGATTTATGTGGCTGGGAAACGTGGCGCCAAGGATACCGACGGTTTGCTTCGCGTTATATATAAACGTTTAATACCCGGCAGGGTTCTCATCTTAATCGATCACGACGAGAAGGAGAGCGTGTTTCGTAAAAATGAACATTACGATAATATGAAGGGTCTGGATAATCGGGCGACCGCTTATGTGTGCAAGCATACCACGTGTTCCTTGCCTGTTACGAGTCCTGAAGAGCTGTCAACGTTGCTGGATGAGAATTGATGATAGACACTTTGTTAATTAATAAGTAGATCGAGCGAATCAGAAGAATTACCGAATTTTATTTTTATTTAATAAAATATAAAACTAATAGAAGATGACATTCTGTAGGCAGATTATGTATTAATAATTAATAAAATTTAATGAATCTCTTCAAATGATAATATGCACTGTATCATATTGCAATAGAATTAAACAGATATACGAATATTTGTTGATTATGCTTGTAAATATTTGTTTTAATAAAGCGAAACATTAAAAAATATCTACTCCTCGTTACCCTATGCCCAATTTAAATTACGCTTAAATGCTTATCTCATTGGAGAAAAATATAAGATAAACAGAATCGCGTCAATAATAAAATCAGTGTACTCCGTTTTTGCACATTGGTTCTCGATTATTGACGGACTTTTGTTTGAGCGAGATATAACGTGATACGTACCGCAAAATCCCGTCTTAAATTCCAACCGAAAATAGACGCGGTGTATAAACCATTCGAGGAAGAGAGAGATTGAAAGAGACGCTGATAGAAGAAAGCGGTGAGGAAGCGAAACGATATTGACTTTACAAAAGAAATAACAAGCATCTGTTTTAAAATTGATTAACGAAAAGAAGCGCATTAGAATATATTAATAAAACAACGAAATAACAAATCTCTGAGAAAACTTAATAATTTCGAATGATCTTCTTTAGACACCTTGGGACATCGTATCCTGACGATACATCGTCAACGAGCGTTCATCGCAAGGGAACATAATTTACAACGAACAATATTCCTATCGATCTGATAACGCGTGCGATGATTGAGATGCGATCGTCGAAGCGACGCTAAAAGGACGGCGGAAAGAAAGCGCGCGTGGCACTTGTTGGCAATGAAGCCGTAGGCGACAAAATCTCGAGAAGCGATGCAGGACCAGCACCCTTGGCTGGTCGGTTGCCACCTTCGCTGTTTCCGATTATCTTCACTCCCCTTTTTCCCGTTCGAGTAGATTATCTACGATGGGGAGGTCACGCCGGGAACGCGGCGCGATAGGGAGGCGAGAGCGGAGTAGGTGGATTTGCTGATCTCCTCGAGGGAGGATGCAGAAGGTCGCGTAGCTGATGAGCGAGGGACGCCTAGATGGAAAGGGTCGCGCATGCGTTCCGATTCGTCGACAAGGATGTTCGACGTTTTTTTCAGTCACCGGTCGACGCTGCGCCGGGCACCGTCGACGCGCACAGCTTCGAGAACAGCTTGGTATGGATTGTGGTTCTTCTGGCAATTATCTCTGAGGTAGGCCCAGTTCGGTGATCGTTAATCGGGCGCGATCGATTTTTCGAATTTGAAAAAACGCTGGGAGACGATTTTCCGGCGGGGGGTAGCCGTCGACTGGACGGGACCGCTCTTCACGGGGTGCCACACGACGTGCCACGCGCCGCTCACGCGCCTTGCCTTTCTATCTCGCTGCCAAAAGCTGGTCTCCCCGAGACGAACTTCCCGCACGGTTCCCGCTTCGGTCATCGATGGATCGCGAAATCGAGTGTCCTCGTATCGCCCGGGACCCGTTGATCGGCCGCGTCGACCTGCTCGTCGAGAGCGGTCCTGCTTGGTAGCAGGTGAACCCGCGCCACAGTACGAGAGGGCACCGAAGGTGAAACGAGTCGTCGCAGGTGAGAGAAACGGGGCAAGCGCGTCGCGAGGTACACGGCTACACGCAGCTGGGATTTTACATGGCATAAAATGCGGCCAGCGGACGCGCGGTACCTTTTTCGATCCCGAGACGATTCTGTCCGAAAACCTGGTGCGCGTCTGTATCGGTAGACCGTAAGCGGATCGCTTCGCTCGCAGCATCGGACCGACAGACCGACGACCTACGCTGAATTACACCGAGTTCTCGATGTCGTGCTCACTCCTACACCTGGTCCCGTCGTTTACAGCAGCGACGTCAACGTTGTCGCGACAAATCGGAACGAATCTACCCCGTGACAAATTATCCGGCAACCTAGCTACGGAATCGATCAACATCGGCGGTTGTCTCTGAACGCGAACTTCGGTTCGTCATCCTCGTGTCTGCTGGACGAGACTTAACAATCGGGGAGCATGTCATTGCATTATCCTCAGGGGTATCGATATCGGCCGGCGAGCAAAGCTGCCGGGACAGGTAACGGCGAGCAGGGTTCCGACAGTGACGTCGCCGAGCTCAGTGACCTCGAGGACGACGAGGACGAAGATGGGGGTGGTCAATCGACCAACAGGCGCGTTATTCATCGAGACCGGCAGGAGCAGGAGGATGACGAAGATGACGAGGAGGAGGACGACGAGGACCAAGATGACGACGAAGAGGACGAGAACGATGACGACGACGACGACGACGACGACGACGACGACGACGATGGGGTGGATGACGTGGACGGCGACGAGCTACCCTATCCCGGTTTCGTGCCGGTTGCACTGCGATACCTCGACCAAAGCACACGACCGCGCAACTGGTGTTTGGCGCTCATCACTAATCCATATCCTTTTGGATCGTAACGACGCCGCCTGCTCGTTTATAAACGGTGATATTGTTATTTTTACCCCGCCAACAGCTACCCAATGATCGGCCCTGCCTCGCGGAACGAAATAAGTAAGTTTCACATCGAATTTTACGTCGTATCGCTTTCCCCAGTTTCGTTCGGGATTTAGTTTCCACTACGAAGCGACGCCGCGAGCAAATTTCTACCTTCACGAAATTTCGAAATCTCTGCGTTTCTCTCGCTCTCGTTTTTCTCGATCTCGCTCGCATCGACTGAAATATTTCAACGGCTTTTGTGCCGTCCGCGTTTATCGATTACAAAGAATTTCATTCCGTTCGCATATATTTGCAATAATTCCATATTTCTTCTGTTAATTTTCATATTTAAACAAAATTACGTAATCGCTAATTGTTTGAAATCATTTTATTCAAATTTCGCACGTTAGTTCATTTGCGCGAGAGCTGTAGAGTAATCAGCGAAATCGAACTTTTATTTCACGCGACAATTCCGGGGAAAGGTCCAGACACGGAGAGGAGGATTAAAAAGCGCGTTGCTCAGAATATGTCATGGTGGTATCGGGTGGAATGCGCGAGGTCGTTCGGAAGGCGTTTTAAATAGGTCATTGATTGACCTATCCCCAGGCGAATCGTAGTATGCTCGTACAGACACTCGGGCGAACGGGCACGTTTTGTCTACATCCCGGGTTCCCAACCTGTGGGTCGCGAACCCCGGGGCGGTACCAACGTGTTTCCTGGAGTGTCGCCGCGGCTATTTCTGGTAGCAATTATTTTTATAAGGAATTCCATCGCGTAGGTTTCAACCACACCTTTACAATTCCGAGATATCTATTTTTAACACGTTCCTCTTTCCGCTGAAAATAAAACCATCCCGTAAGAAGAATCGTAAAATCGCTTTTGATTCGATGTCATCTCTGCGCTGATATAATAATTGGAAGTCTTCGATCGGCTATGAGGAATCTAAAATCATTTAGAGATATTAGAGACTACCGGATCTATCGTTGTTACGAGAGTTTTACAGTCCCAAATACGCGCGACCATGGTCCAATTTCGTCCGCGGAAGGAAAGGGGTCGCTCGAAGAATCTGAGAAAACCGCTGTGAACACTGGCACCGTGTTTCAGCTTCCTTGTTCCACCGCAGCCGGGGCCGTCGGTTTTACATGTGTCTGTTTGTGCGTGAAATTGCGGGGTGGTGCACTGGGTAACGCACGTGGTCGGCGGGCAAAGTTTCGTCAGGCAGCGAGCGAGCATCGGAGCAACAAGCGTCGCCAGAAAGATTTCCATTGTGCGCGCGGACAATGGACGGCTGGAACTACTGCGAATGCGGGCCAAGCATTTCGCAATTCTCCGCCGCTTTTATCCGTCTCCCGTTTGCCCGTGGAAATTGAACAAACGTTCCCCTTGTACCTTTCCCTTCGACGAACGCTTATCTGGTAGCTGGCAAGAATTTCTTCTGACCCTCTCCTCGCAGCTCCCACGGTCGATGGTCACTTCCTCATCCCTTTCAGCTTTCCCAACGGAAACGCGTGCTCGCTTTCTTCGACGAATCTTCCACGAGATTTTCGTTTCATCATCCTCGCTGTTCTCATCGTTCGGCGAAGCGTCGATGAAAGGTGAAAAAGTAGAACGCGAGGATTCTTCTCAATTTTCATGTATTAATCCTTCATTCTAAATCGCAAGCGGTTCGTATTAAAATTTCAACGATTCCGCGCTGAGTGAATGGGTTAGGAGCGCGACGTCTGCTTTATCATCGGGTTATACTACTCGATTGTTCGGTTGAATGATTCAGATGCAATTGCGGCCGTCACGAACACGCGAGCCGGCCGACGCTCCGCACCCTCCCCCGTGTTTCGCGGTACGAATTGTTTCAATTTACGAACGCCGGGACCGAGATGGATGAAACCGATTTTTTATTCACAGCTGTATCAAACATTCCGCAGTTTGATATATCACGGTGTAAAGAACAATAGTTGATAAAAGATTGTCCGAGGGGAAAAAATGGGTGAAACGGAGCGGAGCGATTGATTAGCTGGTTTCCCGTCAGACGCCGATGGAGCCGGAAGCAATAGCGAGCAAAACGATTTGCATACATTGGCGATGCAACAGCGACGGCCCTCGAATTCCGTCGATATTGTTCCGATCCCGGTGACCCGTTTTCGTTGCCGCGCATTCTTTTTTTCTCGCCCCAGAACTCCATTACAAACGGGGCGAAAAATAATCGAATGACCGGGAAGCGTCGACGAGGCAATCTTCGACAGGCCCGAATGCCGCCGGAAGTGGCAGTCGATCGAGACAATTTGCCCTGCCGAACCGGCCGGCTGATTGTCTATTAACCGTTCCGTAAATGAGATTCGGAGCGTGTCGCGTCGACGATGAACAGAGATGTTGCCGACGGTTTCGGATCGTTAGGTAGGCGGAAGTAATCGATCATCGGTTGTACGAAACGGCGCGGCGCAACGGCGGCGTCGTCTCGTTCCCCGCACGACTTTTGAGTGGACCGTCTCTCCTTCCAGGACCGACTCGATTTACATCGCTCGTGTAGCTGCCCCACTTTTGTCCCGATACCTTGGCCGGTTTACCAAATTCGATGCATTCAACTCGTCAAATCCCAACCCGTCCCGAAAGTGCTTTAAGAAGGCTCTCGCATGAAAATTTATGAACTCAGTCATAACATTTTAAGTTTCGCAGTAGTTCAAGGTATGCTGAATCTTACGGTGTACTTATTTCATCCTCTTACCGTACAAAATTCGACGTAATTAAAGTTGGAAATTTCTACTTTTTAACATGTACTCTTAACGGACAGCGTGATAAAAGTTTCGGTGAATAATTCTGAAACGTGAACAACGGTTTTGAACTATACGAAATATATGAATTTCAAGATATTAGCTTCCTCTTTCAGATTACATTTTGTAAATAACTCGTAACCGTGGAAAATTCTTAGATGTCTTACGTTCAAGTAAGTAAAGTTTCATTAGATCCAAAGGTCTATACACACAGTCTCTGAATATAGATAATTAGCGATACAAGCAACATCTAAATTTATTATATTCGTGATAGAATCGCTGATTGAAAATCATTTGCCGATTTTTAAACCTAGATACACACAAACGTGTATGCACATATTTAGATAACATTTAAGTTGCTTCTTGAGACACGCGCATACTTACGGTGTTATATCTCAAGTTTCTGTTCATAGCCCATAACTTTACCCGCGGGATTTGTTTTTAAATCCAATTTCGGTACCAATATGTAACCCCGAAGGCTTCCCATTTGCATGAAGCTGTCGTAAAGAAGGAAATGTGGCTCTATAGAGGAGCCACAGTGCTTTTGTGGCATTCGCCGATATTTATTTCTCAATCTCGCGATCGCGCTGGAACGCGATGAATCATCGGCGACCAAAAGGAAAATCCACCGGAACCGAACCAGGGGCGAGAAGGATGGATTTTCACCAGGATTTAGGTTTCCGGGCTCAACAGACTCGTCGGATCGATTGGCCTTATCGCGAGAACAGTGAATTCGAAAGGAGCGCGGACGTGTCCTCCGATCGACGTCCCTGACACTTATTCGGCTTCGACGCGATGTTCAATTCCCTCCGCTTCTCTCTTCTTAACACCGTCTCTCGATCATCACGCTATTAGCTAGTGAAACGTCACGTTCCATCGATCCATCAATCGCTTCGCTTATTGATCTCTCCTTCCAATTAAAATAACACGCATGCGTTGATAAGTAAAAACCGGGCTGATCTCTGATCCCACGAATATACGGGAAGGAACTACTAATTTAGATTTTACATTTTGATAGACCAAACGTGCCCGGCTCGTACTCCGACTATTTAACCCTTAGTAGCCTGATTTACAAAAGTGTTTTTTTTTAATATTACTGTGTTTGCTTGAGGGTCTAGATGAAGGGAAAAATAGCTAAAAAATCCCAATATTTATTTTACATATTTATTTAGAAAAAAAAAACAGGTATCAACTTTGATACTTCAGGCATTAAGGCCATAAAGAAATCAGATATACCTATGCATGAAATAATGAAACGGAAGTTCAAAAAGTTTTTATAGCTAAAGAATTAGTAGGTAGGTTTCATGTAGGGCGGAATGCCTGAAGTATCAAAATTGATACTCACAAAAATAGCACTAGTTTCTTCAAGTAAAACATGCACTCGCAAAAAATAATTATATCTTAGCGAAAATAATATATTCACTTACCTCAAAAGTATTTATATTCTTCAGAAAAAGAAAATATATCAAATTTGTATTCAACAAAACTTTTAGTAAAATGTGT